>JAFIRS010004453.1:0-86276 GCA_018342105.1 Gonioctena quinquepunctata
TATTTCTTGGTTGCATTTTTTTTTTTGAATATTTTTTCCCAAATTTCCCTTTTTTGGTTGAAATCTTTTGTAGTTTGTGGTGGGGTTAAAAATTATTGCATTTAATTTCAATCATCCTGCATGTTGAATTGTTCAGTAATATCTTGAAAAACCGTCTTTTGGGAAACCCCATTTCATTTTCCCTTAATTTTTTTTGTAAACCCAAAAGCATGAAAAAACAGCTTCTAAAATTGATCTATAATATGTCAGAAGAAATTAAAAGTTCCAAAATTTAAACCCCTATTTTTTTAGGTGAAAATTCAAAATGTTTCCCAGAATGTCTCCACTGGTTAAAAAGGGAATTTTCTCAATTGAATATTGATAAAAAATTTTTTCTGTGAATTAAAAAATCCCGATTAAAATGAAGTTTTTTTTTGTGAATGTCTAACAAAAAAAACAACTACTTCCCGCAAACCCAAAAAGAAATGATTCTAATTTTTTCCCCCAAAATTTCTTTTGAAAAGTGGTTTTTTGGTTTTCCGTGTTCAAAGTTTTGGAAAAATTTGGTTTGTCTTTTTCCTTCTTTTCTTTTTATAGGTTTTTTTTAATTTTTTTAGGGCAAAAGGTTAAAAAAAAATCAAATAACTATCTGAATGAAAAATGCAAATTTTCAATTTGTTTTTTTCTTTGAGTTGGGGCCCTTTTTCAGAATATCTTCGGATGTGGTTCAATGTCCGGGCGGGGTTTTGGGAAGTAGTTTTTTTCTGTTAGACATTCAAAAAAAAATAACTTCATTTTAATCTTGGTTTTTTCAATTCACAAAAAAATCTTTCTATCAATATTCAATTGAGAATTTTTCCCCTTTTTCAACATGAATACCCCACAAGGGTTATCTTGACGATAAAAGATAGTGACTAAGGTTTATCTTTCAGTGCAGATGATTCCACATCTGTTTTTATAAACCCATCCTGTTTATATTTTCAAACAAATCAGTCCCCACTGGATTGAAAATGCTTTCTTCCAATTCTTCAATAAATACTAGCGATCGTTAGTCTCGCATAAAAAACCCCTTTGAGTTAAGAGATGAAAATCAAAAAAAATGGATGCAGGGAGCCTTTGTCATGCTTTGCATGGTACCCTTTGAACCCCTTAAATATGACCAACTAGATTTTTTTGTTGGGGAAACTTTCCCCACCTCGATTTATATGTACCTTGGGTCATGCCATTGAACATACATACATAATACATACATAATATATATATATATATATATATATATATATCCTCAGTGGTCCTGGGGGAAAGTTCGGGTTTTTTGACTTCGGGCATTCAAACATTTATAGATATCTGACTGGTGGTGTAAGATTTGCTTCAAGACTTGTTTAAATTTCCCAAAATTTTCACTTTTTTTTTTTAAAGATTTCTTTGGAAATATCCCAAAACCCATTAGATTGTGGAAAATATTTTGTGTTTATTGGGTGAGCCACATTTGGGTTCTGAATGGGTTTTGCACTTTCTAGATTTTCTTGGAATCTTTAAACATTCAAATTTACAAATATACAGGGTGTCCCTGGACTTCCCTTTTCCTCCGGGGGAAAGTATAGATGAGGTCAAAATATCCCCCAGTACTTCCCTATAACTTTTGTTCCCAAAAGCCTTAGTTACCAAGTTCGGGGGCCCCCAAAGTTCAAAAAGAAAAAAAGTTTTTTTTTTATTTAAATTTCAAAGTGAATATTCAAAATCATCTAAATTTTGATATTGACTAAACAAATGAATTCCTTGATGGGGCTTTCGAGGAGTCCCGTTGTTTTGCTACAAAGTCAGGAACGGACTACCCCCCATGGTCCACACCCCCAAAAATTTAATTTTGACTGGGGGTTTGTCAATATGTTTTAACAAAACAAGGTTACCTGGACAATTTCCCCGAATAAAAGTACTCGTGTGGAAAATCGATGAACAACGATTTTTGGGAAAAAAAAATCATTTTGTTCGCGACATCCAACCGGAGATGTCTACCATTATTGAAAAGATTAATTTGTAATGAAAATAGAAATGATAGGTACAATGTTCATAACGAATTTTTTTCATGCAAACACGTTTACCTTACAAAACTCATGATGTAAATAATCAATTGCAAGCCTAAAGAGCAAACAGAAATGCAAAATCCGCTACAAAACTGCTTCGATATGACCCCGCTCTCTCAATACATTTTTTAGTCGGCAAACACCTCTCTGCACTTGAAATAGCATGCCAGGGTCGTTTAGTATGGCTTCACAATGTAATGTAACATGGCATCTCTGGTGAGAATAGGTGTAGCGTAAAGGAGGCTCTTTAGATGCCCCACAGAAAGAAATCCAATGGATTTAAATCCGAGACTCTGGTGGCCATGAATATGGCCCACCTCTACTAATCCATCTATTGGAGAAAATCTGGTTCAGATGGTCCCTACAATCAAACTAAAATGAGGAGGAACAGCATCATGCATAAACCACATATCTCTTTGGGTTTGCAATGGAAAATGTTCCAAAGTCTATTCAAATCGTTCTGAATGAACTCCAAATAGCGTTCTCCATTCAATCGGTCATGTAGAACGAATGGTCCTACAAGATGGTTTCCTATGATACCAGCCCAAACATTCACGTTGAATTTCCGTTGGTGTTTGGTTTGCAATATCCCATGGGATTTTCTTCGCCCATATGTGGAGATTATGAGGTTGATTACTCCATCTCTACTGAAACCTGCTTCATCAGTGAATAAAACTTCGAGTAATAAAGTCATATCCTCTCTTTGCTTATCCAGGAACCAATTGGCATATTCCAGTGGTGCTGGAAAATCTTCAGGTGTCATGGCATGTTGTTCCCTAATTATTCTATGAATAGTGGACTTGGATGTATGGAACTGTTCTGATAGGTTTCTGATGCTCATTGAAGGATCATCAGCGACAGCTTCAAAATATTTTCCTCCAATCAGCGTGCAGCACAGCCCTAGAAGCCCTCACCACTCGTTTTGGCAAAACTGAACCTACAATAATTCGAATTAATTATCCATTAGACATACCTGTCTCCCTCAAGCTCGATCGACCGCTGGAGCGTTTCTCTTGCCGGTAGCGTTGATTGGGAAAATGCTCGCATACAGACGCGGGCTTCTGCAGCATTACCAAATGCTCGTCCATAAAATTCATGCATATCTGCATATTAGTTGAATGTAAACTGTTCAGCCATATCAAAACACTTCAAACTGTCCTATTAGAATATTGACAATACAATGACAACGCACCCTCAACAAAACAAAATCGCATTCCAGTTGTCATTTTTTATCCACACTAATTTTATTTCTTTCTACAAGGTGTTTTGTCAACATATGGGAAGAAATGGAACATAAATTTATTCACCCGATATTTTTTACCTATTCATGTGCAGCCGTTTTTGTGATTTATTTATATTACGTTTGCTTTTTATTAATTATGTCTTTCGATGTGCGTTTTTTCAGCTAAATTTATCTTCGGGTTAAAGATTTTCTCCCATGAAATTATACTTAGCAGTGAAACTCCTCAACATTTAAGCTGTGAAAACGAATTTGCAACATCCAAATGTTGAATTTCATGAGATTCAGATAACACAATACAAAAGCGTGCTTATTCCAGCTTACATACAAAATATGGACTGAATTCGATATTTCATAGTGGAGTAGCTTGTTAGTTCAAAAACACCGCGAATCTACATAACTTGATATTTCATTTGAAAAATATCTACATTGTGAATGAAACTTTCAACTAGGTACTGTACTTTTGTTACGACTTTATTTTAGCATATTTTGTATTATCCCTTTTATAAATGTCGTTGAATTAGCGTTAGCATTAGTATTTCTACTGTGAAAATTTTTCATTTCAAATAATGGTGGACGATCGGGTTTGATGTGCGAGTAAAACTGCATTTTATTAAGAATCGTTGCTCGATCGATTTTCCACACAGTACTTTTATTCAGGAAATTGTCAGGTAACCTTGTTTTGTTAAAACATCTTGACAAATCCCATTCATTTCAAAGTTTTGGGGTGTGGACCATCGGGGTAGTCCGTTCCTGACTTTGTAGCAAAACAACTGACTCCTGCATAAAGCTCATCGAAGGAATTCATTTGTTTAGTCAATCACCAAAATTTAGATGATTTTGAATATTCACTTTGAAAGTTATCAAAGAAAAACATTTGTAACTTTGAGGCCGTAACTTGGTAACAAAGGCTTTTAGGAACAAAAGTTATATGAAGTACTGGTGATATTTTGATCCCATCTATACATTCCCAAGAGGAAAAGAGGAATCCGGGGACACCCTGTATTTGTTATATACATATCTTGTTTGTCCATGATATTTTCTAATTGAGTATTGATTTTTATTTGTCCTAGATTGTTCGAGACTTGCTTGATGAAATAATTTTTCATATTTGATTAACTTTAAAATAATAAGACACCAATTCACTTCCAGTATGATTACTGCATGATGGTCTCGAAAAAATGAGAGTTCTAAGATCGATTTTAGGAAGAATTATTATCAATCAATTGAAAAAAAAAGTGTCAAGACTGTATATATTATTTTTTAATTTTCTGGTAATTGCAATATAAATATAGGTTTTCTCTCTATGAAGTTGTTTGACCATTCTTCTAATGTAAAATATTTTACACACTGTCTCACACATGCTTGTTTATTTATTATACACTTGCTTGCACTGAAGGATGAAGTTTGTGTTTCTATATGTGTGTGTTGTCATTCATTGTTCAATTGTTTATTTCATCAATTATCATTTATTTCATATATCATCATGGTTTGGTTTGTGTGCAGGCTAGAGTTAACAGAAAAACTATCCTTAACAGAAACAGATTGTATCAGTTTGCATTTCACTTAGGGCAGCAGTGGCTATGCAATGCTGGAGTTTCCCAAAAACGGGTGAGTACATATTTTTTTGTTATATTATTTTTCAAAGCATATTTGGGTGAACATTTTTTGTTTGACTTCAAAGAGCACTTCTGATATATATTAATTTTATAATACATCATTCATCAAACTCTAAAATGAATATTGAATGCATGACATGACATGCACCCTGAAATTTCGGTTTGAAGTTGATCGATAATCCGATATGGATTGACACCAGCGTAGGACCAATTTAATTTCATTAGGTGTGCATGCGTGATTGTATTTCATGCATCACATTAACCCCATCATCTTCGTCACTAACACGGAACTGAATATAAAGGTTTCAAACAAGGACTGGTAGCTCACTTTCGGTGAAGCGTTAGACTAAATCGAAAGGTCCCAGGTTCGATTCCTGGCGATCCACATTTTTATTTTCAGTTCTATTTCTCATTTTCCGTCTGAATGCCACAAACATTTTCTCGATATTTAATTACAGGCGCTATCCACCACCACTAATTCTCTTTAAAGCTATCAAGCAATTTATTCGTTATTATTAATAATCATTTACACATTTCATCTTGATAAAATCAAAACAAAACTTTTCGGGAAAGTATAAAAGTTGATGGAAGCCTAGAATAAAACCACACTCTAATTCAATGAAAATATCATTCCCTCCAAAATAATTATAGTACGTTTTATACCATGGTAGAGTCTGGACAAAATGGTTATGTTTTTTCAGACGATAATGTCAAACTTTTGTTAATAAAAATTGTTGGGATTGAAATCTGGAAGTTTACCTCTATTTCTTGAAAAAATGTATCAATATCTGAAAAACTGTTTTGTACGTCTGAAAGCATCACTCATCATTAATTCAGCAGCAAATATATTTGAATTAGTCTTAATTTGTAGACATAGCACTCAAAAATTCGAGGTGAGGTAGTGATTTTCTAGAAATTTATAAAATGCCCATTATCTCGAAAACAGTGAGATTTTTACTGAGGTGAAATTCTGATCAGTCATGACCTGGTCTATCACCAGTGCCAATATTGTACAAGGTTTTGTACATATATATATATATATTAATATTTTTTTTTTTCTCATAATTTCATTTGTTACTATTTTTCCTTTTTAGTATACTCATCATATATAGCATAATTGAAATCAATGTAAGCAATTTTATATTATACAGGGTGGCCCATCGAAAACGTACTGCAAGGCATTACAGGGTGGGAAAGAATGTTTCGGCAAAATCCAAAAACACGTCAAGATTGTTTGTCAGGGAGACACATTTTGACGCAAAAAACATAGTGAAACCTTCAACCCCCTAACAAAATTTTTTTCAAATGGGAAAGGGAGTCAAGTGATACCTCATAAGAAGGGGCTTGTCATTCCCTATACAGTGCTGCTTGGTTTTTGAAAATCAATCCACTCTTTTAGAAAATATGGTAATCAATTTACTATAAATATTATATATATATTATATATATTTATATATATATATATTATATATATATATAATCTGTTTTTATTCCACTGATGAATATTTTGAGTGCCAATTTGTTTAATAGTAGATCAACTTACTATAATGTATTGTGTCTATATTTGTAATTTATGTATTGTGTACATTGTTTTTTGTTCAAACTGACGATTCCTATGTCATTGTGAAATGATCGGTCCAAGGAATAAATACTTATTATTATTCTTATGAAAACCCACAGATAAAAGCAAATGCATAAAAATAACATTTTTATAATGAGATATAACATATTAATATGTTTTGAATTACTTTTTGAAACTATAAATATTACTAGTTTTTCATAGTAACTGGTTTTTCATAGTTCAATACGTTATTCAATAGTAAACATACATTCAAAAGTAGTAAGAGTAAAAGTAAGTTTTTACAAATAAATGCACCTAGGTGAGTTAAACCTGTGTGTGTGCAATAATAGTAGTTGTTGAAGTCAACTGGCTCTTTAAAAAATAGACTATTGATTTTGATCGTAATCTTGTAAAAAAATTAGAACTCTTTGAAATTTATGAAAATGATCTCACTTGGCAGATTTGCAGTTTTCCCGCAAAACACTAACTAACAGTTGATGGTCCATCAAAAATAAAAATATTTCACTTTGAAATATTTATGATAAGTCCTTAATAAGCCAGAAAAAAGGGAACTACCTATTAAAACTTTGGTTACTGCTGGATTACCTCAAGTTGGATAACCTTCAACCTCATAGTGTCAATGTCAATATCCGGACTGTTCGGTGTTCTCGTATATTTCTCAATCCATATGAACGAGTTCGATTTTGGGTAAATTGAGAATATGCCGTTTGTTTTTATGTTTTTTGTCTCCCAAACACGAATCCTAAGTCAAAACGGGGACCTCTCAAATACGACGAACGAATATCATTTTCACCGCTATCTTCAGGTTCTGAAAACTCTCTCTTCAACCCAAACACCATACATACCCGAAATCATGTGTTTATCACATGTAAAACTGTAGTTGTCCAATGTTTATTTCCATTTTCACAAAGAAAAAACATTGTCATTGTTAGCTTTATAGGTTCTTTCGATTACAAAAAAGTATAGTGCAGTGTAATACAACAAAGGTGAGAATATATCTGCTGTATTGTGTTGAAAAAGCGACAGACTCGTTTTTAAAAGAAAAAAGAGACAGACTCATTTTTAGTGTAGCTTAGTGTTACACAATTGCTACACTTTGCTGCAAACTGAAGAACTAATTTTTCTGATGATACCAGCGTTACCTTGGACATAGCTGTGTTTTCTTGACCAATATTGTGACGTAATTAAAATTGTCGTTACAACAAATACAACAAAGGTGAGAATATATCTGCTGTATTGTGTTGAAAAAGCGACAGAGTCGTTTTTAAAAGAAAAAAGAGACAGACTCATTTTTAGTGTAGCTTAGTGTTACACAATTGCTACACTTTGCTGCAAACTGAAGAACTAATTTTTTTATGATACCAGCGTTACCTTGGACATAGCTGTGTTTTCTTGACCAATATTGTGACATAATTAAAATTGTCGTTAATAATAATAAATAAAAATGAAAGTTTAAAATACACAATGGAACTGTTTGGTAGTAAAAACAAACTTCACCGAACTGACATTTTGACATGTATCAATATTTCAATAATTGTTATTTGTGTTTCGATTTTGATATTTTGTTTATAAATTAATTACTGTTTTTGAACATCATATTCAATTATAACTTCGAAATAATGTATTTTATTAATGATTTACAGCCTATTGATTTGTTTACAGTTCATAGGAGATGAAAACTCTGTGTTATTACAAATTATTTTTTTGATACTTGTGGTATGTACACTGACTTCAACTACTAGTTCCTACTTTATCTACCAGTTTGTATATAACGAGGTTCGTTTGTTTTCATCAGTGTAAAATTGACTAAGAAGTACAGTTTGAATACTTATCGCCAGTAGCCTTCATCAAATCAAAAAAAATTCATTTGATCAAGAATTCTTTTTGAATTTTTAACCAGTGTAACCAGTTAGTTAACACCCTGTATAGAGAAAATGCCCAAACAAAATTATATTTACTATATACCTGATGAATACGTTTTTCAAGAAAAATCCCTAGGAACAATTTGGTTATATGGCTCTGAATTGACATAATTGTTTTGTTTTTTTCATTAGAAAAAACGAAGGAGTCGACCTAAGTTTCACAGACGAAAGGTTCATGTGGCTTCTAAACGACGAATGCGACACCAACAGTTGCTTCTCCAGCAACAACTCGAACTCGGATAATGCGGCACTAGAACCTGTACCTTTGAAACATTTCCCTATGGGAAATTTGTTGTCTGAAAATGAAATACAAGTAAGTCACATCAATTTCCTTTTTTCCAAAAAATGTATTTGAATGTGGGGTACTGAAACAATTGTTTTAGTAATATTATATAAATGAACTCTTATTTTTAATTTTAAACTAATGCAAGATTTCTGTCTTATCCTTATTTTAAAGATTAATGATAAACAATCAATACTGACTTACCATGTGTATATAATGGCACAAAAACAGGCTGAGAACCATGCATGAGGCTACAGTATCCCCCTATAAAAAGTTTTATTCAATAGTTCCCAAGAAAATTACTGGCAAATTTTGATAAAATGGTCACTTGATACAAGATGGAACAGTATGAATACTCTTGATAGTTGATTGTGAATTTATTTTCATTGGTATTTGAGTTACAGTAATGAATAATTTTCAGGGTCCTGTAGCTCAAAAGAAAAAAAAATCTTTATAAGATCACTTATATATTCGCTTCTCTGTTTTTCTCAGAGAATTACAGAGAAAGTTGAAATTTGTTACAGTAATAAAGCTAACTGACCTGCATTTTTCCAATAGGACTAAAAAGAATCTGAAAATATTTGAGGGGAAAAGTTTGTTGCTCCGATTTTTTCCTTTTTAGTCAGTCATGTAAAATATCGTTCTGAAGGTCTAATAACAAGAATTTCAAAACTATATTTTTAAGAATATTATTAGTTCCAAAAATATTTCAATATTGCTGAAAATGGAAAACTGGCGATTGTTCTAGGTTTAATGATTGTTGAGAAATTAATATATTATTAAATAGCCTTCATTTCATCTAGTTATTTAAAAAAATCATATCATTGGAGCACTCAATATTATCTGTACTTTATCCAGTATATCCAATATATAAATCCTAGTAGAAATTTATATATATATATATATATATATATAATTTGCGGATTCTTTCCATCCTATTGATTTATTTGGATTATAGCTTTGGTAGAAAATGCTTTCCTTACTCATGAAATCATGGGGATCCTGTATCCAAAAATTTGAAGATGAGAGTTATGAGATTAATGTAAAAATCATCATTAGGGGATCTATCATGTACAAAGTGAGATCAACGAGAGTGAGTCAGTGGAGATTGTGGCGATGACTATGATGATGATTAGGTTGGCCATTAAAAAGACCAGGGGACCAGGGAAAATTGACATGTTTGAATTATTATTCAATTAGATTAGGGGGGATTTATGGGCACACCATATGAAGACATTTCATCATTTATAAGGCAACATCAATGCTTCCTAGTCTTCAAATATCAGTTAAAAGTTTAAATTTATCTACTTTTGAAAAAATCTTTACATCCCCTCAGTGATAATCGTTTTTTGTAAACAAATTTTTGAAAAATACATGAAGGGTGGCATAAGAATGCAATTGAAATTTGTAAGCATATCGAAATTAAAGGAAGTTCATGAAACCAAATGTGCCCTAAACCCCTTTTTTCACTTTTTGATGATATAATGATTGTCTAGTACAAAGAAGGAAACAATACTATTTTTTGTAGTATCTTGAAAACAAGGTATATTACTAATTTGATTTATATTACTAATAGTGATTGATGCATGACAAACCTTATCGTGAGAGTGGGGTTGCAAACCAAATTCAAATTACTTGCAATACAATTTTTTTCCTTGAAGAATGGGTCTATACTATTTATGCAAAATTTAATTATGTTGAATCATCTTGTACAAAAATATAGCAACAGGGATTTCAACCATGATCCCAAGCCTGCTACAGAACTTCTATATTTTCATGCACTAATCAAAATAAATGTGTTTCAGCTTTGTACAAACTTAAACATTCAGCCCATACACTATAATACTCTGAAGGCCTTGATTATCCAGGTGAGCATACTTATAAATATACAATTTTGATCTCAAGCAGAAAAAATATGTTTATGGTCTCACCAGAAATCTAAGAAGGTCGTAAATCAATATTAGCCGATGACCCTCATTATTACCTATTGTTCGAAATATAGATAAGCAATAAAAGTGTGTGTCCCTTGAAAGATTCCCAGGTCCGGATTAAAATATCTCATGAAATAGTTTGGCATTTTAATAATAGTGGGCTCTCCATTATTTTTGGCTTTTGTTGAGAGTTTTGTATTTAAATTTATTTGATATTAAAAAATCTCGTGAGGTTGATTTAGAACCCTTGGTAAGGATATGTTTAAATGTGTGTAAATAATAAAATTCACTTACCTGGCCACCAGACTTTCAGTACTAATGGGCTATTAACGAGATTATAGCGATAATGGTCTATTTAAGGTTACAAAATAAATTACCTACCAGATTTGGAAAACAAGACTGTTTTGAGAACTGACCGCTTTCCAATTTCAGAAATAAAAGGGGGAAAGTTAAACAACATTTAGTCATTACCTACCTAATATTCCGTTGTGTCTATTTGATTTTTGTGTCGTGAAAAATGTGGCGTCCATGGGCTCATCCTGAAGCTAGTACTTCAACTGGTGGTCGTAGTACCACTAGTCGACAAATATACACCCTCATGAGAAACAAATTATATTAAATGTTTATACTTCCCTTCTGGAACGTGGAATGTCCAAGGATCAAGCTGTGCAAGAAAGTGCTTCTTTAACAAAAACACGTATGCCACAGTGTTTAAAATAGTAAGTAACCCTATTTTAAAAAGAAAGAAACGAAAAGACTCTGGCGGTTCAAGGAAACTAGATGGCTGTGATGTAGATATAATTCGAAGAACAATATATGCCTTGTATAAAGAGCAAATTGTGCCTACATTAGATATTTTAATGCAATGGCTTAAAAATAATGAAACTGGTATCCAGTGTTGCAAAGAGACTTTAGGAAGTCTCTTTTACAAAACGGATTTAAATTTAAAAAATTCACTAGTAGCAGAAAAATCTTAATGGAATCTGTGCGCCTTAAGAAATGGAGATTTGAATATTTATTGGCAATAAACGAATTTAGAGAATATAATAGAACATGTTGAAAAGGGAAACATTCTCAATTGAATATTGAAAAGAAAGATTTTTCTGTGAATTGAAAAATCCACGATAAAAATGAAGTTATTTTTTGTGAATGTCTAACAGAAAACAACTACTTCCCTGGCTAAAGCCACGCTGGACATTGAACTACATCTGATAGATATTCTAAAAGGACCCTAACTCAAAAAAAAAAATCTGAAATTGAAAAATTGCCATTTCATTTAGATAGTTATTTGATTTTCTAATCCAGTCCTAATTGAGAACTCATATAGATGAATGAGGCAGTAGTGTATTTGGATGAAACTTGGTTCGATACACACGATATTCCAAACAAAAGTTGGGTAGACTCATCTGACTTGTGCCAAACTAATGCGCCGTCTGATAAAGGAAAACGCATTACGATAATTCACGCAGGAACCGAAAATGGTTTTATACCAAATGCGTTGTCTTTATTGGCAAATAATATTAAGGACTCTATCATCATGGATAGATACCACAGTCAAAGACTAGATAAAGCACCATGTTCAAATGACACCAAAGCCACTATACAAGAATATATGTTAAATAATGATATGTACTATGAGGAAAAGTACACAAAAAAACAGTTACTAGAAGTTTTACGCAGTTATTCGATAAAAAGAAATATTTTTGTGATTCATTGGCTGAAAGCTTGGGACATACGGTGCTCAGACTTCCTCCTTATCACTGTATGTTCAACCCAATTGAACATATATGGCATCAGCTTAAGTCAGCAGTTCGAAGAAATAATACTTCTCCAACCTTAAGTTCAACTGTAGTAGCTCTTATTCAAACAGAAACTGCAAACATTCCTGATAGCAGCTGGGCCAAGTGTGTTTCTCATATTAAAAAGGTGGAAAAGTCATATGGATATAGAAAAAATTCTCAAAGAAAAGTTTATTATCAATTTGGATGGCGACAGTGAAAGTGATCTTCGTGAGTAATTTTGTTTATAAATACCTTTTATCGAGAAACTGAACTTTTTATAAAGTATAAAGTTTGACATTTTACATTAATTAGGTATATCATATATTATTATATATATATATATATATATATATATATATTATCATATATAATATATAAATAAACAATTCTCAATTATATTCAAGCAATTTTTTTAATAATTATCTAAACCCAATATCATTATACCTACCTATAAAACAAAATTTAGAATCCACCGCCTGTTGATAAATCAGGTGGTTGGTGATTTAAGACCTTCTTAGATATCTGGTGCGTCTATACCACCTTGAAATGAGATATAAAAAAAATACTTTTGTAACCAATACCTGAATAGTATCAATTTGTTTGGATTACACTTTTAAAAATACACTTTTTCTTATTCATAACATAAAATGTTTGTAATATAAATTTTCCAGTCTAAAATTGTGTCTTTCAATTTTTTTCTAGGAAAACCTACTTGCACCAGGCAAACAACAGAGCTCTACCTCAGACACTGACACATCAGAAACCAACATCAAAGAAGCCATCACTCAATATTTGAGCTATAGTGGTTGGTTACCAGGAGTCTCAGTTGTTTGATGTTTATTTTTCTGTGTACTGTTACTTAGAATTGGTTACCATGGATGATCATAATTTTATATATATATATATATATATATATATAATTTGACAGCGTCACATTGTTTTCTCAATGAAACATTATATTTGATATTTTAATTTTTTTGTGCGAGAAATGAGGACAGGATTGATCAAATATTTTAAAATGAAAAGTTGTTTTTTGCTGAATTCATTTGAAATATTTTTTTGCCAAATCACCACTTGAATTTGCTAGAACTTCAGTTATAGATAATATCCTTCTCTATATTTTAGTCAATTTGAAGTGATTGAAGTTATTACAAAATGTGGATTCCAAATAAATTATTAAGAAGTAGGTACGTATGCCATTTGAAGTAAGATTTGATAGCAGTTTGATGAAAGTGTGGTTAAGCATAAATATTTCACATAAATTCAGCAAATGAAAAAAACCATTCCATACAAATTTTCAGTTTACAAGATATGGATTGATTGATCATTAAATTTGTTTTGTTAATTTGGGCTATTTGATAAATGGTATTTACAGGGGCGATTCTGTAAATACACAAATAAATTTTTCATATCCCCATTTCTCAGCGAATATCCATGATTTTCATATCATTAAGCGTATATAAATTATTTTTGGTGCTATTTTTGTGAAGTTGAATGAACGTTTTTTTTGCAGTGATTTGAATTCTTTCAAACAAAGTTGTTTTTCTAATGTCAGGCACTGCTGTCATCTTGTGATTTGATACCTCTGTATTATATTTGAATCATATATAGACTGTTGTATATAATTATTTAGGTTTAAGCACGAATAAAGAAGTTTTGGAAAATATTTTTTCATATGTTTATAATGAGTGTAATATGAGAAAAATATAGTACAAAAAAAGATTGGGGCGTATTCAACATTTATTAGGATTCTGGATATTCAGTGCTGCATAAGCATCATCCAAGATGCGTGTTTTCCAAATTTCATAATCCTCCTCATCAAGATCGTTCTTCTTGATAACTGCTTCATTTTCTAAAAAAAAAGACCAAAAACATGAAAAATACAATTAAATTTGAGCATTTTTTACCTATTTCAACTACTATTTCATCTGCAGTGGTTTTTATATCAGGCTTTTTAGTTCTCCTTGAAGGTCCAATACCAAAAGATGATGCAAATTTCTCAAATTCAAGTGAAAGTTCTTTCCACTGAGTAGGTTTGAGTCTACTGAATTCTAAAAACTGCTGTTTTGGAATTTTAAAATTTTTCAATCTAAAAAAACATGCATTGTTAAGAGTAAAACTAAATTTTTTATTCAACATTCATAAATATTCAACCAAGATATATATATATATATATATATATATATAAAATAAAGAATAAGACATTAAAATGAAACATAATATTGATGATAAAAGAGAAAAATTAAAATATAAGAGATTCAGTTTTTTTCGCAAGAGTATTCGGTGGAGTCTGAAAGGGCTATTTTCTTTTCAGCTCTTTTAATAGTTTTTCAGGCTTCTTTTGAGTCTTCACTTCAGGTCAATGGGTTCTTCGAAAAGCTCACAGAGTAGACAGTTAGTAGCTGAGGCTTCGAGTAAATATCCAATTTGATAATCTTGAAATTGTACCTTCTGAATTTTTCATTGGTAATCAAAAATTAACTTGAAACTATGATTTTCAAAAAGCAACATTCCTTTTTAATTTCATTATCTTGAAAAATGAATGAGAAAAATCCAATCATTTTTGCCATAATTTTGATAAAAGTTCGAAAGTACAATAAATATTCTCATAATAAATCATCACGCGACCAATAGCTATTTGCTATTTGAAAAATAGTTGTTTTGTTGGAAACATTGGGGAGTTCAATTTTATATGGCCATCATTTTTAAATTCAAAGTTACATCAAAGCCCCCTCTGTTAACTGTTAATGCCGTTTGTCAGCTGAAATGATGTAAGTTCGCTTTTCATGATCGTAGATTACACAATATGAAAGAAAATCATAGGATGTGCCTTCGCTTTGAGTGTCCCCTTGAATGAAATGAAACTTGTGAGATTTGGCCACGGATGCCTAAAGCACTATTTCAGTACTTTGTATATTTGCCATGCCAAATCTGCTTTTAAATTTTGAAAAACAATGATGTTACAATCTAAATCTCTTTCGGGTGATAATATAAAATTTACATGTATTAGATAAATACATTCAAAATGTTTATTCATGTAATACTTTACTGCTTTCGACATTCAACATTTAGTTCCCCATATTTAACATCTAACTTTCGATATTTAATTATTAATATTTAACATGAAAATTTCACCATTAACTTTCATTATTCAACATTCAATTCTTGACTTTCAACTTTAAATTTCGGCGAAATTTGGCCATGGATGCCCAAAGCCCTAATGCAGTACTCTCTATATTTCCCATGCCAAATCTGCCATTGATTTTTGAAAAACAATGATGTTACAATCTAAATCTCTTTCGGATAATAACAAAATGTACATGTATTGGAATACCATCAATGTATTCAAAATATATATTGGTAAATCATGAAAAATTTCGATCATATCAGTCATGGTTACCCAATATAATTGACATAAATTAAAATTTTTAATTTTCAACTTTCAAAAATAACATTCAGCTCTCAAGAGTCAACATTTAATTTTTAAAATTCAACTTTTAGCATTCAACATTCAGTTTCCAATATTTAACTTTCAACTATCAACATTCTTTCGACTTTTAATATTTAACAAAAAATTTATTAACTTTCAATATTCAACTTTCATTATCCAATTCTTAAAATTCAACTTTCAATGTTAAATTTCAACTTTCCTACAAAATTTCCAATAAAAAAATACAGTATTCAACACAAACAGAAAAAATCCTTTCAGTTAAATTATTTATCATCTACTCATGCAGTAGGTGTTCACTCCCAGAATATTGAAACTCTCCACCGAATTCTGACATATTCATCACATCATTATACTTCATGAGGTCATCTTGAATAACGTCAAAATTGTATATTAAGTGGCAGATGTTTCGCATCTGTGTTTGAGAATATCTTATATTTTCGAAAGAAAACAGCAAATTATCATTACCCAATGAAATTATTGTTAACGAGGACAACTTTCTAGCATAGGTATTTTGAGGCGTTGATCTATTGTTCTATAATCATGATCTACTACAGATATGTTCAGTTTGAAGGCACTATCTCTGGAATTTGTTCTGAATTATCTCCAAGGTATCCAATATAAGGTTGAGAAGTAAATCTATTGTTTTTAAATATTATTAATAATCTGTGATGTTATTTGGCCATAGGGCTAAATATTTGATATATTATTTTGAATTAATAATAATTTGTTGTTCTGTTTGTTTTTGTATAAGGAATGATTATTATTAGCATCATCTATGGTAATTTTTATCAACACATTGTTGGACACAGACCAAATGGAAATGAGGTGCAGTGTGACACAGTATATTTTTTATAGTTCGAGAAAGCTTTGGGCTCTTTAATTTTTTAGGGTTTATTTTTAGTAAAAATTAAAGAGTTGCTAGATTTTAGGGTGTAAAAAAAACGGCCCTAACGTCCTGTCACATCATAACTAATAATTTATCTGCAATGTGCTATTTCAGACTGCTTCCTGTTCGTTTTCAGCTCCTTCCTGTTCATTTTCAACATAAAATTCCATCAATCTGTTCTGGATTCTCCTCGGATGTAGGAGATAATCCACCGTAATTGATTGGACTAGTACAGTTTGTAGGTAGAAAATCTGTAGTATCAGAAGAATGTCGTTCTTGATTTGGGTCAAAATTAGGGTTTGAGCCATATTACATCATCATATAGTTTTCTAAGTTGATTAGGATATGAAAATAAAATATACATCAATATTGTCAGTGCGTCTATTAACACGACAATGCTGTGAATTTATTTACGTGCTAAAATCACGAACACGTTAAACCAACACCTCCTAAAATTGACACACAAAGTACCGACTCAGTAATAATATAATGACGGCTACAGCCGTCGCGAGGCCGACTAATAAAAAAGTGGGGGTGTTAGGGTGACAGACCAAAATAAAGGCTGTCTAAATATCTATTATATCACATTGCATCATAGGTAAAATAGGATAGTAGGAACTGCTACGTCACATTTTCCTTCACAACCAATAAACATACAACAGAGACCTACACCCCAATCCCAGTTTTTTTCACAAATGCTCAAGTTATCAAACAGCCAACTGGGAATGTTTTTAAACCCCAACCCAAACCTTCAATGAGTGTTTCAACATTATTTCTTTTCAAATTTCATAATGTATTCAAAGGCCTCATTGGCTTAGACAATCTCAAATTACTCTAAGCTAGTATACATTTTGACAAAGGCTACCTTATGACTCCATTCACAAAAATCAAACTATTATTCCACAAAATGAATAATGAATCAAATTTAGTAAGTCTCACACCCAGATTGGAGCAAGTGATAACAATTATGACTTCCATTCCTGAGGGTGAAGTCATAATTCTAAATGTGTGATTTGGTGCCCTCTTGCTCATAGAAGTAATAAGTAAAATAAAATTAAAGCTAGGTATTTATGTATATATAAGTTCCTTCAATAAGTGTTTAAAACCCCTCAAATTCTCCAATTTTTTCATATTTTTGGGTAGTTTGTTAAATTCATTCAAACATTCGGAAAACAAGGAATTCATACAGTTTTGTGTTAGTTCTTTCAATATAGAATTCCATCTTTGGACCTTGTCTCATAGTTATGAACTTCATTATTCAGAACAATTGAAATACTGTGGTTGTGAACTGTTTGTGTATAAATATCCTTGGTAGATAATATAATTTTCTGCAACCGGCATCCACAGTGATATTTTAAAGATTTCTTGAACTGAGGTGAGTTGATTAAATTTCAGAATTACCACGGTTTTGTAATTTCTATCTGAAGCCGAGATTTTATGTTTTGATTAAACAAATACATTAGAGTATCACACAAAATGTTTGATGTAACAGGTGAGTCTGGTATTTAATGACAATATGTAATGTCTCTTGAAAAAAAAGTATAGTTTTTTGGTTATTTTTTTAATTACATATTTAGCATGATTATTCAGAGAAAGTGTACTATCTATAATGAAGCAAACAAAAAACAATCACTTCACCAAACTGAGTTTACAAAACCACGATACATAATTTGCTATACAATAGCTTCTTCAGGTGGAGATAATACTAACTCCCAGATGCCTCAAATTTTGCTTTGGGTGCTGTTTTGTCCCAGGGCCCTATAGGCTGAACAATTCGGAACAAAATTACTCTGCTATTGAAAAAGAATTATTGGCCATTGTATGGGCTACAAAATATTTCAGGCAATACCTGTACAGGGGAAAATTTAATATCAATATCAAAACGCATCATAAACCATTGCAATGAAAGATCCAATCAAAATGGATACGATAGAAAATCAAAATGGAAGAATATCAGTTTACTATTATTTACAAAAAAGGATAATTAAATAAAATGCAGATGCCTTATCACGATTAGAAACACATACAAAGGAAACCAGAACATTCTGGGAAGAATTGGATGATATACTGGATGAGTAAGATTGCCAGCAGCCTATCTACCACTTTTTGTAATCAACTATATTTAATCCACCCCTGTCTCAATACTCCAGACTATTAACCTTCCACTGACATTTTAAATCTCGACAGCACCAACCAATCTTTTAAAACACATCGATGAAAATAAAAAAATTGATCGTGACAAAACACAAACAAATAATGAAACTGTTCCCGAAAATACCCAATAAAATGAGCAAACTTATGATCATACCATCCGCTCAAATGCAGACGAGAACCCAATCATTGATATTCTAATTGCAAATTACGTCATCATGGTTTAGTGTGAAAAAGATGGTTTCCAAGTTTGAAAAAGATGTAATCAATTTCGTTGAAGAATACCTGGGCCGGATATACCATCTCTTTTTCGAAGCTGATTTATGTGAACCTTTTTCAGTAATTCTGCAAAGATATTTCGAAAATTCTTCGGTAACATTAAAAAATGTAATAAAAAACTTTCTGACTACCTAAACAAACATAACATCATCGAATTATTGAAGAACTGATGAAACCCTCCAAAGAGCTAAAGAAAAATATTGTTGTCCATATATGAAAATTTTATTCAAACCCAGTTCAAATGCAGATGAAGGTACTTTTGAAATTATTCCTAAATACATTTTCACTTTCGAAAAATCCAAATGTCTTTTAATCCACAGTTTTTCAAAATATGCCCAAGCATATCATATCAAGCTGAAGCAGACAATGAAGTTGCCAATAACTTTATTACATTCGACCATATCCGAACATCTCTTCCTACTTAGCATAAAAGGATTCTTGAAAACCCCTATCAAAATGATTCATGTTGTACTATATAATCATTATATACATTCTGCAACAGAATTGAAATACATAGACGAACACACAACACATTTCGGGCGAAATTACACGCACCACTGCACATGGCAGAATTACACGCACCATTGCACCGACAGACATATAAATTGATAAGTAGCACCTAAACTTGTCAGTATTCACCTGAAGGCGATTGCAGATACAAGCATTCGAAACGCCGTGAAAACCTTTCAAATCCATTAAGTCGATGGACGTCCGAAGCGAGAGTAGTCAAGTAAAATGCTCACTTACGATTAGATTGTCATCAGGAAATTAGCTACATTTGAAAGAAACGTTTGATTGTTTTGGACATGTATTGTTGAATCTTGTTAATACAAAAAAAAAGTATATTCCCAGATCACTTTGAAATTAGCACCATATTTGTTTCTAAGAAATCAGTTCAGAAAGTCGGACTTTATTGTGTTCCTGCTTTAAAGTCGAATAATCAGAGAACCAGACCATAGTTTTTACTGGGACAAACATCAAAAAGTGTAGTTTGCAGAATGAGTTAACATTAGAAAGTGAATTTAAAAATATCAGTGCAGTTTGAACAAATAAACATTGCACTGATATAAACCACCAGTGAAAGTGACTATACAAAAAAACAGAGGTACAAATAGACAACAAAACGAATTTTTAATCAGTGATTATAAAAACTGGTTGAAGATAAGCACTCTCGGATCCATCATAGTCCAGGAGCTGAGGACACATTATTGCCACTTATTAATATCAGGATGAGTGATACTTGTACAGTGTGCAAACAAGATCTTGGTGATAAATATGCTGTTTGCGATAGTTGTCACTCTGTACAACATCCTGTTGGGGTGCATAGTATCGCCTCGGCCAACAATTACCTGTGATCTGAGACATTTCTTACTTTACTGCCCTAGGTGTGTTATGTACTATATAATTATTGATACCATGCGCCCCACGCATTTTTTTAAATAAAATAATTTTTTTTCTAATTTTCAATTTTTTTAGTCTGGTTTTCTATGAAAGCGTGTTTTTTAGTTTTTTTAAACTATTATTTATTTTCAATTTTTTAGTTTAGTTTTCTATTAACGCGTGTTTTTAGTTTTTCAAACTATTATTATTATTATTAAATTTTTTTAACTATTATTCTTCAATATTGAATAGAATCGGACCATAATCACAAAACTCGCGGCCATTTTGGAGCCGCCATCTTGAATCCTTCAATTTTGACAAAAAATAATCATAATCTCCGACCCCAAAAACCCCCAATACCAATTTTGAATAGAATCAGACCATAATCACAAAACTCGGCCGCCATTTTAAAGCCGCCATCTTGAATTTTTCAATTTTTTCAAAAGAATCATAATATTCGACTCTAAAAACCCCCACATACCAATTTTTAATAGAATCAGACCATAATCACAAAACTCGTCCACCATTTTGGAGCCGCCATCTTGAATTTTTCAATTTTGACAAAAGAATCATAATCTCCGACCACGAAAACCCTCAGATAACAATTTTGAAGCGAATAGGATTATAATCACAAAACTTGTACGCCATATTGGAGCCGCCATTTTGTTTTTTTTCACACAAAAATTTCTTAACGCATTGTCACCGGAATTATGTACACCTGCCAAATTTCAAATCATTCAGACGTCTGGAAGTGGGTCAAAATCGCGCCCAAAGGAGTCGGTTACAAACATACAAGTGATGCTAATATAAAGCGTGTAAAAACAACTACAGGAATTAATATTAAAAGGCGATAATACAAAAACAATTAAATATGTAAATAATATACCTACCATTATAAACGAAAACTTAAATAAAAAAAACTAACCAAAAATCCTAATATATCGCTGAATTCCGACATTATATACGGTAATGCTTTTCAGTGAAAGCCGCACTACTCTTGAAATTGAGGACAATGAAATAATGCTACCTGGCTATGAAATAATTAGGGGTGATTCTTCGTCGTGACATACAGGGGATGTTCTCATATACTTAAAATATCATCTTCAATACTCAAATTACAAAAACTATATTTAAGAACGTAACTATTGGTATTCCGTAATAAAAATAAAGTACAATAATACTAAAATGTTAATTGGTGCACTTTATCATTCACCCAATGCGAGTCATATAATATTTCTAGACCATTTTGAAAATATAAATAAGAACTTTCCCAATAAAACTTAAAATTTATTCTAGCTGGAGATTTTAATATTAACTTTATAAAAAATGAGCTTTACTCAACATGTCTAAAAAATATATTAAACATGTATGGAATAATTCAAAGTGTGCAAGAATGCACTAGAATTACTAATAATAGTGCAAGCTTAATTGATTATGTCATAAGTAACTTTGAGCTTCAAACAGTAGTTCACCATGTGTCTAAGCTAACTGATCATTCTTTAGTCTCAGTAAATTTACTAAATAAAATAATTAATTCGCCAAAACCTTTGAAAAGCTATCGTCATTTGGGAAAGGAAAATATGAATAAAATCTGTATTGAATTAATTGATAATAATAATTTACTAAGCTGCATAGACATTGAAAGATTTTACGATGACTTTATTAGTAAAACTGAAGAAACTCGACATAATTGCTCCTGTTAAAACATACTATTTTCAACAAAACAGTCTCCCTTGGTTTGACAGTGATCTTAAAGACCTAACTAAACAAAGAGATGAAGCATATCAATCTTATAGACACAGCAGGTGTGAAAATAATTGGATTAGTTACAAAAGACTTAGAAATGATGTAGTTAGTTTACTTAAAATGAAAAAACAAGAATACTAGTATAACAAAATTGATTTGAGTGCAAATAATCAGCAACTTATGTGGAAAACCATCAAATCGTTAATAAATACAAAGACAAATAACAGTGCTATAAACAATTAGTTTGAAACTGAAGGTCAAGTATAAGTTCTTGAAGACGTGACTGAAATAGCAGAAACTTTTAATAAATATTTTGAATCGAGTTTAGAAGATATCGTTAACTCGATTAACACTACTGAAGAATGGCAAGGTGAAATCATTGTGGAGTCTATTTTCGAATTTTTTAAACAACTTGATTTAAAAGATTGTAGATCTCAAATTTATAGAAAACACTGTAGATATCAAATTTATAGAAAACATGTTTTGTTACACTTTATTGATATTTCACTTCAATATGGTCATTTCCGGATCAACTAAAAACTAGCATAATTACACCAATACCCAAAGTTAAAAACACAAATAAAGCTAGCGAATTCCATCCAATAAACACCTTGCCAGGCATTGAGAAATTACTAGAGATGACTGTGTATGATAAGCTTTTGAATTAGGTTGAAAGCAATAATCTTCTCATGACCAATCAATCAGGCTTTCGTAAACTAACTATAAATGGACTCAATCTATTGACAACGGAGACTATATTGTTGCTGTTTTCTTGGACTTAAGAAGGGCCTTTGAAACAATCGATCGGGATATACTAGCTAAAAAAATGGAAGCTATTGGAATTAAAGGAATTGTACTAAAATGGTTTAAGGACTACTTAAATGACCGAAAACAAATAACAAAAGTAGATAATGTTAATTCAAATCCTATTGAAACAAAATTCGGTGTACCTCAGGGTAGTGTGTTAGGATGCTTACTGGAAATCAATAACAAAAAAATTGAACTTGTTACCGAGTTTAAGTATCTGGGTTTTATGTTAGACAACAGTTTATCTTTCGATGCACACCACAAATATATAATCAAAAAAATAGCAAAGAAACTATATTTTTTTACAAGAATTTCCACTCACTTGTCAACTGCTGCCAAGATCACTATATATAATACAATTATACAGCCATATTTTGATTTTTGCAGCACACTGTTATATGGTTTTGATCAAAACAAAATCATGTCATTACAAAAACTACAAAATCGAGGCTTGAGAATGTGATTCTGAAGTGCAATCGGTATACCAGTATAGCATTCATGCTAGATGCATTACAGTGGTTTTCAGTACAAGATAGGCTTTACAAAGCAGCAACGATATTTGTTTTCAAAGCTATTAACAATATGCTACCATCATATTTTGGCGAATTTATTATATATTGAAAAAGTACCCATAATTATGAGACAAGATAGATCAATGATTTTCATCTGCCAAGATGCAGCTTAACAAGTTCAATGAAAGTTTTATTTTAAGAAATAAAAACAGCAAAAGTCTATTTATATTTAAATCCAAAATTAATGATTATATAAAATTGAATAATATAATACAGTAATAAAATGATTACTCAAATGTTTTTTTTTGTTTTCAAATGATGCCGATGTTAGCTTTTCTTTTTTAGTTATTGCTCTGTATTTATGACTTTTCAATGTTGTGTTTCCAGGCTGATAGACCTAATTTTGTGTTAGATTTAGTTTTTTTCTTTTCTTTTGTATAATACGTATTATTTAAATCTAATATGTATTGATGTATTGTTTGTATATTAGGATTTTCCTATGCAATAAACTCATTCATTCATTCATTCATTCATTATTCCTAAAATTAATAACTCAATAAATTCTTATGATTTTAGACCAATCAATACGTTGCCATCACTTGAAAACATTCTTGAAATAACAGTCTATGAACAAATCAAAAATTATTTATAGGTGCTCAGTCCATGATCATTCTGGTGAAACATATCTTCAATACACCATATCAACCTGCCTTAGACGTTAATAAGTATACTGTGGCTATTTTTTGATTTACGTAGAGCTTTTTGAAACAAATTCAGATTGAAACATCCTATTGAAAAAATTAAAATATTATGGCATATCTGGCAATGTGTTGAATTGGTTTGAAAGTTAACTAAGTTATCGTTTCCAACAGACCAAGATTAACAATATTCAATCTGACAAAATTGTAAATGAAATGGGAGTTTCCCAAGGAATCGTTTTGGGACCACTTTTATTTATCTTAAATTTAAATTACATACACTTACACAGCAGACTCATATTCATTGAATCTCTTTGCTGTTGACTTAGTGGTTGACTCTGATGATAATCTTGAGAATGAAATTACAAATATAAACAACGCGTTGAATAATATCAAAAAATTTAAATAAGTGAATAAACTAAAACTTAATGTCAACAAAACAAAAGCAATGATCATAACAGAATATAAGCTGCGTAATATGAGTTATTTGAATGCTATCAATATCAATGGTGAAAATATCGAAATTTTATACGAAATTAACTAACCTGGTTTCATTATCGACAGTTTTTTGACATTAAATAACCACGCCGAGTATTTTATTGAGAAAATATCAAAAGGGCTCTTTATCTTTTCTAGAGTTTCAAATTGTTTGAACTTTTGATTATTTTGCTTCTCTACCCTTTTTATATCAACACTGATGGCTATGTTCTCAACAATAGGATAACTTATATTTTGAAAATGCCTATAACCTTTTGTTTCGATCTGAATTTATATCACCCCTTCAATCTCAGTTATGTCCAAGGGTAAATTTTAGGTGATCCTACATCAAAATAAATACTAATAGAAACTAATCGTATGTTGCATTCATGAGTGAGACTCTTGGACGAAAATCCATGAACTTCAACCCATGTGACACCCAACTCCTAGATATCAATGTTCCCTCCAACTGTCAGCAAATAAACATCAAAGAAGTGATGTGACTCAAATGCCACCAACAAGAAGGAATAAGTAAATTAATGGGCTCATATCTCATTGAAATTCCAAACAACCTCCCATCCAGTTTCCTGATTTCCAATGAAGTTCATTCACCTGCTCAAAGTCAGCCGATCCTGTTTCCTGAATTAGACATACAGCTATTAAAAATATAAAACTGAAAGTCAGTCTCTATCTAGACCAAGTAGAACTCGATGAGCTACACAACATTAGAACAGAAATAATCGGAAACCAATTCTAATGTCATACATCCCCAGTGCATGGACCATAATGATTCACGAAATCCTAGTAGTATTACTGGTATACACCATCTACAAGCGAACACAATAAATCAGGTCGAGATCCAAAATAACCCCTTAACAGCCTATAGAACACCAATCTGTTCAGTAATACTCTGAAGTTGAATCTGTGAAGGGAGGAATTATATCATGCTGCCACTAGAGAATTCAGGCAGACAGTTAGTTGCTAGCTTTCTTACTTTTAACGTAATTTCTATAATAAATTTCAATAATTGTATCTTGTGGTCAGAGTCCAGTTAGTAGACCCCCAAACAAAATTAATGAACGCCACCAATAGAAACTACAGATTCAATAATTCCTTGATGTGGTCGAATAGTAACATAGCAAGAAATATTTCTGCCGTCATGTAATTATGGGTGATTTTCCATTTGCATTGTGATTACTTTTTCAAATATGTAATATACGTAAATAATATCCAAATAAAAAAACATTTGAGATTTAGACCTCTGTTAGTTACTCTCTTTTGTTATAAACAATTATACTTTCATGATGGGTAGATAATTGAGAATAACTACCATCAAATTTTGATTCAATTAAATTTATAAATAACTAAGATATTGGGTGATGAGTGTCATGGTATAATTTTTTTAGTTTTTTTATTTATCTTCTATCTGGATCGGAAAAAAGTTATGAATTCGCAAATGAATGTAAAATTTCATGAAAAACAACTTTAAAGGGTTGGGAAAAAGTTATTTTTCAAATATTTTTCTCCTCCAGACGAAAGTTTCTGTTTAAAAAGTGAAATGATTCCTCAGTCTATTGATGATCCAAATTTCGAGTCACTCTCACATGCTTTATATTTGTATTTGATACATGTCAAAGCAAATTCGATTACTATTGCTTGACAAAAATGTCATTATCTTCTACTGTCATGGCCGTGGTGATTGTTAACATTACTTTTAAACTTCAGAAAAGTGGAATTTTACTTGATAAGTATGGCAAGTTTGAATCCGAGCAAGCATATGAGTCAAGTAAAATAACTTTTCTGACTAGGTGTGAATACTATTTTTTCGCATTTTGTAAATAATTACTTATTTTGCATTTTATATTAAAATCTGTCAACAATAATAGTTACTGAGAAAATCTAAAAAAAAAACGTAGTAGTCTGACTTCTTGGTAACTTAGCAATCTAAACAGGATGTTTTTTGTAATTGACAATGGTTGACAGCATCCAAATAAACTCATCTTTGAAGAGCAAATTTTAAAATGGCCGATGAAAACGACTTGGAAGATATCTTAAATGCAGCCTGGGAAGTTTCTTCCAGTTTACTTCCAGTGCAATCTAAGGAAAGGTACGAGAAAGTTTTGTAATATGTTCCAAGAGATTTAAAGGAATTGACGAAGACTTAATGCTGGCTTATTTTTATGAAAAGGAAGGCTATTTTATATAGTTGAAGTGTTGTACATAGGTATGTCAGTTCAGGATTAAAAATGAGATAATCATGCCATTTGTTTTTTAAATACCATTCCTAACAATTTTTAACCTTCTTTTCCTGTACCCTTCAAATAATACTGACGTTTTATGCAGTAACAGTTGCTATGCTGTAATGGTTGCTATGCTGTAAAATGGCCGATTACTGTATCATTTTGAGGTCGTTAGTAGTGCATTACTGTATAAAATGTGAAAAAAGTATTTTATTGAGCTCTTATGTCACTTTACCAAGCCCTTATCTCAATTTTCTGACCTATATAAGCAACGACACACTTTCCGAGGTAAAAACATCAAAAACACAAAAAATTTATCAAATGCCAAACTTCTAAAGTGAAGAAAAATGTACTTGTACATAGGAAATTTTTTTATCCCTTTTTGATTGAACTTCATCTGTGGGAGGAAATGATGCGCTTTTCTAACTTGTTGAATGAATACCCTACTAATTTTTTCTAGTCTAGCTATCGAAAGTTATACACTATTATTACTTGCAAGCCGTGTACACTGATGCTGCTACATATTGTGGGTGCTTCAAATCTTTTTGTATTTTATTATTCATGTATTTATCCAAAATTTCTTCAGCTAGTTCTTTTGCAATGGTACAACTCAACTGAACACATAACTCAGATACTGAATAGGGTCTATCCAGGTTTAGAAGTTTTTCAATTGTGTGCAAGTTGGTTTGGTATATAGATTTTTTAAGTCCCGATAACTTCATTGAAGTTTCCTGAAATAAAAATAGTACAATTATATATGTACAATTGAATATGCAAAACGTTCCCACCTTATCAAAACTGCTTGATGCTTGAGTGGCAGCAATGTCCAAACATATGACCGTTTGTGCAACATCACTGATAGATTTCAAAGAACCTTTTGCGTGGAATGTTCGAATGAATTCTTCTGCTTTTCTGAAAATATGTGTGGAGTATTTCAAATGATATATGTATAAAAGGGTTGTTACTTCAAGACTGGACCATTTGGTATTCCCAGTCTATTAGCAGTATTAACTAGAAGATCTTTAGACATTATTTACGTATGTAAAAATGAAAACGATAAGAAGCTACAAATTTAAAAGTGAAATACAAACTGTAAATAGGTTAGAAATTAGTGTTTGAAATTTGCACCGGGTACAAAACCATCAATGTTGCCAACAAATCAAAGCAACATTATGAAATTTTGCATTTTCAGGCAATATTTTTATTGAAATTTGAATGTTGCATTCCTGACAGTTTACACTATTATGGTGAATATTATCTCAATTATCTGTGTGTTGAACAGTGAAATAAACAAATATTTCACTGGTGTTGAGTTTAGATGATATATGCATATATTAGAGAGTTATTCCAACGTCCGTTCTTAATAAAGTTTCTTTTATTTTGACATATACGCATGCGCCTTGTGTCCGACTTTGAGGATATCCGCAATCTAAAATACAGGCATTCCTTACTTCATTTAAATAAAGGCCAAAGAACCTTTTATTAAAAGTTCCTTTATTTTGACAGATTTGTTTTTTTTCTGTTATATATCTGTCGCCAGTTGAACATCTAAAGTTTGTTAAGCACTGCTCGTCTATATAGACCTTTTCATTTAACAGCGATAGCATTTGTTCTTTTTTTTGCGGAACCAACGACATGGAAGTAGGTATTCCAAATTTTTTAGGGTACATATTCAAAACTTAACTTGTGTGCAGAAGACGTTTAAATAAATTCAAATGAAAATTTCGTCTACGGCAAAAATCGTCTTTAAATTAAGGAGTTTCATCGTTCCGCCGTACGTACCGCCCCTTTGTTAGATTGAGGTTAGGTTATTAAACAACAAATTCTAAATTCAAACCAAAGCATACATCTGTATGGATTGATATCGAAGTACATGTATTTTTCAGAATTAACCTGTTAATATTAGGTTATTCTCCAGATCCAGCTGTTAATTTCATGATATGATTACAACACAAAACGAAGCCTGAACGTCTTCAAAGAATCGGAGTTCAACCTATTTTTGTGGATTCATACTACAACAAAGAAAACTGATTGTGTTTCTAGTCGGTAATTCACAATGAAATAGGAAATAGTGCTTAGCAAGTTATCCAGGGCATCTTGGTGGTTGTACTCATCTAAAGCAGTGATCTTGAACACCCCCAAAATCTTCCCACAGATTCGAAAAATCTGATGATTTACGAAAATGAAACAAATACCAACTGCTAGCATTTGAGCAATGGAATCAAAAACACTATAACCCAATACAACATAAATTTTAATATTTACTTAAATGGTATAGACCTTTTCATTTAACAGCGATAGCATTTGTTCTTTTTTTTGCGGAACCAACGACATGGAAGTAGGTATTCCAAATTTTTTAGGGTACATATTCAAAACTAAACTTGTGTGCAGAAGACGTTTGAATAAATTCAAATGAAATTTTCGTCTACGGCAAAAATCGTCTTTAAATTAAGGAGTTTCATCGTTCCGCCGTACGTACCGCCCCTTTGTTAGATTGAGGTTAGGTTATTAAACAACAAATCCTAAATTCAAACCAAAGCATACATCTGTATGGATTGATATCGAAGTACATGTATTTTTCAGAATTAACCTGTTAATATCAGGTTATTCTCTAGATCTAGCTGTTAATTTCATGATATGATTACAACACAAAACGAAGCAAAAAAAGAAGCCTGAACGTCTTCAAAGAATCGGAGTTCAACCTATTTTTGTGGATTCATACAATTATAACTACAACAAAGAAAACTGATTGTGCTTAGCAAGTTATCCAGGGCATCTTGGTGGTTGTACTCATCTAAAGCAGTGGTCTTGAACCCCTCCAAAATCTTCCCATAGATTCGAAAAATCTGATGATTTACGAAAATGAAATAAGTTCCAACTGCTAACATTTGAGCAATGGAATCAAAAACACGATAACCCAATACTACATAAATTTTAATATTTACTTAAATGGTATTGATGGAAATATTCAAGTTTTTCAAAAGTGAATATTTGAAGCAAAAACTTTTTATCTCAGTACACTTTTATTACATGTATAATTGCTTTTTTGGTACTGGAAGATTATTTGACAAAAACACAATAATTTCTAAAAAAGCAATAACAATCAGCATGTAATCTCATATACTGATACCAACAATAATGATTATGAATGTGCTTCTTCTTCAAGTGCTGCACTTCTGGAACGACATTGTATACCACCTTCAAATTAAAACTATATTGGCAGACTCATGGCACCGTCCAGCAGAGAACCAGAGGGGATTATTTTCTAGACAGCATAATGCCCGATCTGAAAGACCGCTCGCCTTTCTGCAGATACCTTGAACCTTTTTGGCTCAACCATTTTTATAACAAAATCCGAATACACTAAATAAAACCTTTTCAATGTGAAGAACACGTCAGAATTTTATAACCATAATCTGGGGAATTCTTCTTCCACTGCCGTTAGAGAGAATCAGCTATGGGTTTCGAAGTGGAGGCAGGAGCTCGCAGAAAATAAATAGTTCGAAAGTGAAAGTGCCCAGTTGTGTGCCTCCTACAACCGAAGTTTTTTTACAATGACCTCTTGTTTTTTTTAAGGGATGAGAGAGGTCTCGCCACTACCCCTGTGGTCAGCGGTCACAGTCCTCTCACAGACAGAAGTATGTTTGCAGAGGACGAGTGTTGGATGAGTGAAGTAAATGAGGATCATTACGATCTGATGTACGAGCAGGGGTGCCTTGATACTTGACTCCCTAGAGGCTTGACAGAAAGGACATTTAAGGAAATTTTCAGGATGAGTGTTTCTTACAGTGTTCAAATGTTTGTTTCTGGCTATATGACCTCTATCCAAATATCCAGCATTTCATTTAGAATTTTGGCTAACCTCGCCATAGGTACGGCTATTTCTAAAAACTCATTTTTTACTTTAAGCTCTAAAAATCGGAAAGATGGAGGACGGCTTAGCCTTTCTAAATATATATCCCAACTTTCTTTTTAGTTTGTGATTGAGTTAACTCTCTATTTTATAAAAAAATATTTCCATATGTATAACTTGTTTCATTGTTAAAGTTGTCATTGGAACCGTACTTGAGCCAAGTTGACCCCCAACATCTTGGCTGCACGTGCTCTGCTTGACAGTGAAAAACACTGATTTTGATTTTCTGGTAATACCTTAATTTAAAATATATACTTTTTTCAATTTTTTTTCGTCTTTTTTTTTTTAATAATATTTTCGGTGTTTTATGCATTATCTTAAGTTATTAGTCACAAGAAGTTTAGATTAGTTTTCAATGAGAATATGTCGAAAGACAAAAGTTAGGCAAATTTTCTTATGACTTGAATCTCACATGTTTTGGGGCATGAGTAGCTCTTCAGGTTGACTGTCATTCGATATTTGAAGCAACATCGCTCGTGATTGGTACGAGTACACTTGCATCAAAAGCTCGAACAATGTGGTGAATATATTGTAAATGCCAAGTCGCCTCGAGGGGATGTTAATCCATTGGACTAGAATCAATGGATATTGGGCTCGTTAAAGAATCCTACTCTGGTTGGAATCCCAGAAGGTTCAGAAACATTTCCGTTTTTAGGATGTGCTCACCGGAGTGAGTGATAAGCTTTCTTTGCAGAAATTGGCTGACAAATATAGCAGAAAAGGAGAAAATCTGTAAAATTGTAATTTAACTTCCGGGAACTTACAACTCCTGCATATTTATGCAGGAGTAGTGTATTTAATGAAAACAACTAGCTTGTAGTAGATTTATTGAATATGTAGGATCTCACCACAGATCTTTCAGATGACAATAACTTACCCTTTGCTTAGTTCATTAGAAGAGAAAATAAAATAGATTAAGATAATTTCTAAATGAATCTAGAAATACTGTTTTTGTTTCATATTGCATTTTTTATAAGAATACTATTTCAATTTTGTTTAAAATTATGCACCATCAGTTTTTTTTTGATACTCTCAACCATAAAAAAATAAGGAAAGAACTATACAAAATAATTAGAACATCCAATTTATATCAATATTTGGATTTTTTTAAGTAAGTTGAACAAGTCTTTTCATTACATATTTTTATTTATTAGAAACGGGTAACCCCTTTTTACAATTACAATTAAAGTATTATTCATCATACCTTAAACTAACATACTTATTACTATAACTTAAAACTATGATTTCACATAGACAGACTATATATATATACATATATATAATATAATAAAAGGAACTTTATTGAACCGAACAAAAATTCAATTTAATAGGCTATCGACCGAAGTCCTTCTGCCTCACATATATATATATATATATATATATATATATATATATATACTTTTATATCAATTATCACAGGTTTTTGGAAGGTAAATAATTCAGATGGAATATCATAAATATTATCACATTATTCATCAGAGTGCGTTACAGTATTTCAGTTTACTTTTTAAAGATGACAGTGAACGAGAAAATACCAATATCTACTTTGTTGCCGTTAGTTAACATATGTGATAGTGGCGGGTGCATGCCATAATTACATCTGTGATTACTTGGTTTGAATAAATAAGTATTTCTGAGAGGTACATGGAGATCAATAAGACCAAGACGGGACAGTAAAGCTCAGCATTTAAAAGTTTGTGTAACAAACAGATATCCTGTCTAAAATACCATCAAATTCAGCTCTTGATATTATGAAACTATTATTTGATTCAATTCTAATCTTGTAAGATGTAATATGAATGTGTTATGATAATTATTTTTGGAAATTATTGAAAACATGGTGTGCTTGCTATCAGGCATGCAGAACTGATCACCCTGAAAAGTTCTTTCGATAAAAAAATCCCATATGTTGCATAGCTACTGAGTGGCAAATATAAATAAATATTATGTATTTGACACATTGAAATTAAAGAATGTCAGCTATTGCCAATGGTTCAGGTATCAAACAGGATTCGAACCATTGCAAATAATACAAAATAAAATGAAAAAAATACATATTCAGATACCAGTACCTTGAATAACTTGTATAAACTAAACGACTTACTCAATTAAAATATATATATATATATATATATATGAAAGATAGTAATATCGAGGGGACTGTTAAAAACAAAATGGAAGGAATTTAATGGACATAGCCCTCAGAGAGAAGTGTTAACCGTAGACACGTGTTTCGGGCTCTCGGCCCTCATCAGTACGGTGGAGAAGTGCTATGTCCATTAAATTCCTTCCATTTTATATATATATATATATATATATATATTTGGCTTGTTTTTCTTGGGTTTTAGGTTCGTGGATCTGACTTTCATAAATTAATTACAACTTTGTTCTGGTATAACATCTGTAATTCAGTTTCTACGTTTCGACGGGTGGATCCTCGTCTTCATCAGGATTAAAAACATTACAACTCTACAAGGTAAAAACAATGAGTAATTAAAATTGTACAAATTAAAAACAAATAATAATTACGATTATTAAAAATGTTTATGCCGTACCTTCAAACATAGTATTCGTTTGGACCTTCTTGGTTTGTTATGGTTTTTCGTTTCATATCCATAATAAGGTAGTGGTTGAGTTGTTTACTTTACGATCTGCTGATATTAATTAGTTGCGCATGTGTAAGGTGGAAATGATTTATGGAGAGATAGTGTTGGGGACATCTGTGGGAAATGTTTCGAATTGCATATTTTATTTGGTTAGGGAGCTATGTTGTTTTCGAGGGATTGTGTGCTCGGCTTGGATAGGTGCGCTACTGTTTTCATATTAGATTGTAATAGATGCTGTTCAAGTCGGCATATCAGTTTTATCGCTTTAGTTGGAAGTGTTTTTGATGTGAATCATCTCAAAAATTTCTCTTTTTTTGTTTTTTTCTGAACATAGAATGGTTGTTTTGGTATAATCGAACTCGTGGGTGGTTGTTTTTTTGTGTTTGTTGAGGGCTGTTGCCGCGTTGTTTGTATATTTGTGTGATTTTATTCTATTTTCCAAATATTGTTTGGATCGGCCAATATAGACTTTGTTACAGTTTGGCTCTTTGCAGGGTATTTTATAGACGGTGTGTGTTTTTTTGTTGTGGGGGATTTCAGGTTTCAATTTGGAGAAACAAGGCTTGAGGGTTTTATAACTTTTATGTGTGATTTTTAGGTTTAGTGGATCGAGCAGGTGTGAGATATTCTCTGAAAGGTGTTTTATGTATGGAATGGCTAAATGTGTGGATTGGTGGGTTGTTTTTTTATCGTTATGATTTTTGTTGTATAGCAGGTTGATACGTGATTTAAATATGGAGTCGATTAATTTTTTGGGGTAATTGTTTTTTAGTAAGGCTGATTTTGCTTTCTTAATGGCAGTAGGTCGGTAAATACGAAGTGGAAAAATGCGTCTGTGAAAAATACATGAACAGAAAGATTGTGGCATATCAGACAAGTTATTAAATTAATGAAAAAAAAAAACATCCTCAAGCGGGATTTGAACCCACGACCTCTGGATCTCTAGTCAGAAACTCTAACCAACTGAGCTATTAGGACATAGGTGCCTCCGCATATTTGTGAATCACGTTTTCATTAATTTAATAACTTGTCTGATATGCCACAATCTTTCTGTTCATATTTATATATATAATAATATATATATATATATATATATATATATATATATATATATATATATATATATATACCTATATATAGTCTCCAAATTTGTTCTTGATTCATTCTATAAATTGGGCAAAACTTACAACTTAATTTAAAAAAATAATTCATACACATTCAAGTCATGTTTAGTTGTTATATATTATATTTTATGCCTATTATGAACATTTCTACTGTTTCTTGGGATTAATCAAACCATTACTATTGTATTGACTCAAAAACTGCAGAAGGTTACAGAACGACACTGCTGCTGTCTACATTTAAAATTATATTCATAAAACATACATATAATACAAAAAAAAACATAACATACCCGGGTTTCTAAAAAAAATACTGTTGTTCCGTGTAAGTAGTTGTGAATTCATATACAATGAAAATATTTTTCAATTATCAATTTTTGCACCAAGAGAATGTTGCAGCATTCTATATAGGTTCGTTACGCCCTATCCTATATCTTTAAAGTTACAATACAAAACATCAGAAAATATACATCATATCACAGAAGTTCTTTCAAGTCATTCTACAAAAAATACTAACAAACCATACTTAAGAATACTAAATAAAAAAATGCAAATTCGAAAGAAATAATTCAACAATGGAAATCATTTAACCCATGATAATACAAAGAGGTTTGTTAGAAATTCAAATTCCCAGAAAACACGTTGATGAAATAGTTAATCTTCTGGTCAATGTTACTTTGTAGTTGTCAATTTATTTATCTACCATACATAAATCAATTATTGTTAAATCCACAGGTTGAAGAACTGTCAATGGCCATTTGATGTATTTAATTTCATGCCAATAAAGATATTTTATAATAAATATCAGTTATAATTGAAGACAAATGAATAACTTATTGACATAAACTTCCAATTATCATTGTTTCTGTTCTCCTATGCTCATGGCGGAGGAAAAACAATACAGCAAAAATAAAGTAATGTACAGCAAAAATAAAGTAATGCACAGACACTAGGCTTGTTTTGGTTTGCAGTAGGGATGGTCCTAGAACCGTTCAAAGTAGTTACACAGTCGTTTATTGAAATAAAATATTTCACGCTACTTTGTCCTACTCTTTAGAACCGATTCGGAATCGTCCTGACTTCGAACCAAAACAAACCTTGTATATTTCTCCTGTTGCCTCCTGTGATATTGATACACACATTTTGGGTCTCTGTTGTATTACTTGACTTTCTTCAGATTCACCTTCAATGGATGCTTTTACAGTTGGATCTATGTTCTGTGTTTCATGGAAAACATCTCATTGAATAACAGGATACATCATGAAATGAAGGCCAGGTTGAGTTTTTCTTAGGAAATGTCTTCACTCAAAAGGTTTCAGAACTCTGTATGCAATATGTAGTATAACTTGCTGTGGAAAAAAAAAGGAATATGACCTGAAGAAATAATCATATAAAAAAAAAGGAAAATTGTCATATTTCTCTTTTTTATTTTTAAGTAATATAATCGTAAAACTTGGCTAGTTGTATATAAAATTCAATGACAACAACATATTCATAAGAGTTTCCCCAAGTTAATTTGAAAACAAAATCAATTATCACAAAATCTGCACTTTTTTCATTACTGCAATGAAAAGTTTGTTATTGGTATTCAGGCTATGCTAATAATTCTAATCAACCTGAATAAAACTTCATATATATCACTTTTTGAATTTTTGACTTCCCGATAAAAAATATCCAGGACCAAACGTTTAGTAACAATCAGTTTGTGTGTTGATTACTCCATAGTGAGCTAACTAGAGCAACTCTACTACCAGCCAACAAAAAAAATTAAACAAATTTGATTCCGAAAATACCAGCCCACTCTCAATAAAAGACTATTACGAGAAATGATAGAAATCAAGAAAGATAAATTCAACATCAACAAAAGAAAAGATATTGACAAACTTCACTAGTCATTTTGAACTCTTAACTCTAATTAATGTATTTAATATCCCTCGAAATTATTGATATATTTTATTGATATATCGATTGGTTTTTGACAAAACATCATAAGCGATAAAAGTAAAATTCCGCAGGAAGCTTTTTTTTCTTACACTGTCTTTATTTCAATACTCAGAACTCACAAAATGTGTAGGACTCTATTTATTTCGGCGAAAAATCGTTCAAGTGAATAAAATCCATTGCAAGTTATTATTTTCATTGAATATTGTTGCATATGATAGTTTGTCAAAACAATTTCAAAGTTTCTTCGATTTGGATCTGTCACTTAAGATACTGATGAGATGTTTTGTTGGTATCAAATTCGATATTTTGAACAGCTACAAAGCGTAATCTCGCAATATAACGTCATGCAATTTTTAGGTTAAAGTGCACTCCACTTTGCAGTAATCGTTATTAGGCTTTTACGTGTTAGGTCGTTCTGTCATCATGGGAATAAAATATGATCATAAGCGACAGAAACAGAATCGTAACTGACAAGATTTTCTGGCATTTACGATCATCTGTCAGTAGCATATTGTCCTAAATGTCTGAACACCCTGTAGAGTACATTATTTAATTTCATTTTTGAACTGGTCAAGGTAATGTTATTTTTCGGAACATGCCTTGTTTTATTGTGTCAAAGTTTCAATGTAAAAACACTAAATACCGATTCATAAAAAAGCTTCTGATGGTTTGATCGGGAGTTAGTTTTCAGTCGTGCCATAATTAATGAGATTCATTCACTTGATAATTGTTCTTGTTCCTATTTAAATAAATGTTGTTTTTCTATTTTTCTACAAAAGCTAGCCGTGAACAACCCCAATTCACAATATTGGCGTTTACAATAAAATATAGCAATTATTGGTATTTTGTTGGAACCAAACTTGCACTTACAATAATGATTTCAAGCACTTATGTCCAAATGAGCATAAATAATATGTTGAATCACATGTAGATTATCATAAGTAACAATTTGGTTGAAAAATCCAATTTTCAATAAATTTGTTACTTACAATGTTTTGTCAAAAACCCATCGATCTGTTATATTGACAGATTCTTATTAATATAAATAAAATACTACCTACTGAACCAAATGAAACGAAACTCACATTTTTGGAGGTGTTCTAACTGGAGGCTTCCGATGAATGATGGGCAAGGCACCAAACTTCAAATATCTTTTACCACCAGGTTTCGTAATAAAGTCTTCTTCGGTGAAATGATCTGAGCAAATTTACCAATGGTGTCTACACCTTCCAACCCCAGAAAAGATGACCACTGCCGAGTTCTCCTAGGTTCTTCAGGAAATCTATTACATTGATATCAGGTTAATAAATTGCATAGGTATTCAAAATGATATAAAGTGGTTTCAAAATTTCACAATAAATATACACAATCCAATTTTCCATTAATATTAATATTCATCAACACGTCGTTGGTTATAGGAATCTTGCATAATTGATGGGATGAACTCGTTTGAAACATACATAGGCCAAGAAAATAGTTAATGGTATTTACAGAATTGTGCCACCTGCGCAGGTTGAATCACCCAGAAATACCTTATATTTTGTGCTATAAAATATTTTGAATTGTATTGATGAATGAATCCTTTGCATTTTGAATAATTCCAGATATTTATCAAGACCTGAGATTGATGATTTCCAAAAAGGAAATCTGCAAAGATTTTGAGTGGATAATTTGGAACATAACCTTAAAAAGGCGAGAAAGAATGAATGGCAATTGGATTTGAATAAAACTTCAGAGAGTTCAACTTGATTAATAGACACATAATTGTAGTGATAATCAACAGCCAAACTTACCGGTGGAAAGATCTCGGCTGATTCTCGATGAATTTCTCTTCACAGGATATGCACTTTGGAACCATGATTATTATATACACAACCACAAAAACAGTTTCTGAACTGAACTGGGAGGTTAATCAACAGGACGGCAAGTAATAAAAGTAGTTTAGAACAGGACGGGAAGTAATAAAAGTAGTTTAGAGTTCAAATCGACACTTACAAAATTTCTAAAGTCATTACTGACTGAATGTTACCAAAAATAAATTTGATGACAAGTGACATTTATTCTCAACATTTGATTCGTCGAAAAATGTTTAAATCCCCTCCAAAAAAAACAAGTGAACGTTGGTTCCGCATGCGCACAGCGAAAATGCTTAAATGAAAAGGTCTATATCTAAGGTTTTGAGCGATTAATAGGAGCAGCGCTGCCGTTTTGAGAGTAATTACTCCATTTGTAAGCAATTCGAAAGCTCTGGAGTAATCGTGGAGTAATGACGAATTGTAAGGATTTTGTAAGCATTTTGCACTAAGGACCAAGGAGTGGGAGAAAAGCGTTAATCTTCCTGACTACTTGTGTTTTTTTCGTGTGGTACATGGCCAGTCATGTAATGGCTAATGGCACAGAACTCGTTAGTCGTTTCTCTTCACGTCTTTGTCTATAATAGTTTGCTAGTTTGAGTTCTGTGTTATGTTTGTCGAAATTAAAGTTGGCATGACATGACATATCTGAAATCTTATCTCAGCCTGAGGCTTCTATGAGTTTTATCATTGTTTAGATTATACTATGTTTTTTTCAACAGGTTTCAATGCATGATTTCATTTTAATTTTTCTTTGCCTCAGTTAGATCCACAATAATTACATTTTGTGAAAATAATTTCTCATATCCCAAATTTTTTTCGAAATTTCCAAGTTTAAAAGTGCTCCTCAATTCAAACTCGATTTGACCTCCATTTGAATAACTTCCCCCAAACACTTGCGCCAGTTGTGGTTGTTTCAGGAATATTGATAGTCGATACTATTTCTTTCAACCCAAACACAAATTCGAGCTCACTTTTGATGTGATATTTGAAAACTATGATGATAAAAATATTGGTACAACATATAAACGAAGGCAGATGAAATTATAGTTGACAGTTCGAAGCAACTAGTGGTAAAAAATAGAACTGTGTGAAATTACGATGCTTACGTCCACCAGAGGCGCTAGGAGTACGTTTTTTAATGTGACGACAAAATTGGCGTTTTCAATATCGAATTATGAAAAACATTACATATTTTTTCAATATCTAAGTTTGTTGCTGAGCTCTCTAGGTGGTAGTCTTTATGTGCAAATCAAAATATTCTAGAAAGGGGGCACATGCGTGTTTCCTATTGCATTTCCATTTCAATAGACATTGGTAAATATGTGCTTTTTCTAGTCTCGTTTGGTCTGGTTTCGTTTCAGAAACAGTATCTATCAGAACAAGTCGACCCTCGAAATCATCCATATATACCATAGATTATGTATAAATGAAGTTTGTAAGGATTTTGTAAGCATTCTCAAAATTCTGGGAGTAAAACTCCGCATTTTGATAGACGCTAGTCAGCATTTTGTATACTTTCAATTGGCAGCACTGAATAGGAGAGTCCCGCACAAGATGCCAACTTAAAGAAAACCCTCAAAAGTTCTGCCTTTCCAATGGCAACTATTTTACTTTGGTGATATGGAAAATCGCAAATTTTATATACCAATTCAATAGGGGAGTCTCGCACAAGTTGCCAACTTGAAGAAACCTTCAAAAATATCTGTCTCTCCAATTGTAATAATTTCACCAGGGGGATGGCGCAATGGTTTAGCGTCCAACTTGAGTCTGAGAGGTCCCGGGTTCGATTCTCAGCCAGGGCAGAGATTTGTAGTTTAAATAGTGAGAATTTAAATTATAAATCTCGTAGCCCGGGCTGAGGATGTCCTTAGACGATTCGCTGTTGCGTTGAAATTAACAGTGCTGCTCCTAGGTGGCGTATAGAGTGTCCCGCCGTTATAGACGTGAATTGCGATAATCGAGGGTTGCAGTATTGCTTAGGGCCACTTGCACCATATTAGTGTTAAACGTCTGTTAAGAAAACCACGATTAATTTATTAAATCTTAGATTAACTGTTTGGCTTGCAGCGTCGTTCAACTAAACTAGATTAATATTAAACCACCTTTCTGGTTATTTTCCTATAAGTTGGTACTAGTGACTATCTTCACATGGCTTAGTCTAACCTAGTTTTTAATAACTTTGTCAATATCAGTTTTTTCACAACTATGTATTAAGCTTATTTCAGTTTTAGGAATTTCAGACAAACAGAAAATGTCCAGAAATCGCTCATGCAATTTCACGATAAATGAAAAAACATGTTTGCTTACACTTGTTGCAAAATATAAACTTATATAGTGGAGAATAAAAAAAGGGATGCGGTCACCAACCAAGATAAAATAAATACATGGGAGAAAGTACCAAGAAAATTTAATTCTTTATCTCCGGGGAATGTTCAGAGACCAACTGAGGTGTTAACGGTTTTCCACTCTCACCTGAAATAAAATAAATAAATTTGTAGTTTTGCAAAATAATTTATAAATATGACAGAACAGGTAGATCCATTGTATAATTCATGTTGACAGTGCCAACACATGTCATATTAATTAATGGACCAGGCTTTATTATATGGATGTCCTAAGATGTCTAGAAACCCTGGTGTATGCACTCATATCTGAAAATGTGTGGGATCAAACGTGCGACAATATGGCCTGCTTGATTTCTTAGATGGCGACCTGATTCTAATGATTGTTGAGTAGATGTCAACACCAAAGAGCAACTCTCCTAAGAAATTTATTCGGACAATGTTCAGTCCGCTCCGAAATCGTCAAAGATGTGGAAGAACTAGATTCCGCAATTCAGCCGTTGTCTTCAATCATTTGGGCAGACGGCACCAGCTACTAAACAGTTTAGTTTTCTTTACTTTATTACTACATCCACCTTTCGAATCGAAGCTCGCTTTGCCTCCTCGTGTCAGCCGCTACAACGAATCAGTATTTTCCCAAGATTTAAGGTTATATTTATTTTTGATTACGACGAAAATGGCATAAAAAGACACTGTCGGCCTAGAATTTGATTCTTGTTTGCTCTTGGCGTTTGGCTTATTAAATTGTATGCTAGAAAATCGAGAATTCGTTTTCATTTCGAGTTATTCATTTATTCAAAATGAAGTGCTTGGTTCCATCTTGTGAAACTGAAATGACATTTTATGTAAGTAAAATATAGTATATAATACCATTGTCTCTTTATATCAGTATAGAACTCTTGTATATGCTTTAGACAATGATAGAACAATACAATTTAAATGATATTTGCTTTCTGAAACACTTCAATTTTATTTTTCAGGCTCACTCTTCCGAGGCATGAGAGGAAGAAATCAAAGATCAATTGAGTGACAAAATTGTGTCTGCAGTGTGCACTTATGTAGGCAGGATGATATATATTAGGTAAAGAATTGAATCACATTATTGAGACCTGAAGCTATCCCCAAACTAAATTTACTGAAAACCCTATATTTACCGTAAATCCAAACAATTCAGAGGAGTTTCAGGTTAGTTGATTAAGAGAAAAATGAAAAACGAGTAGAGAACATATATATAAACATTTTGAGTAGGTTATTTATTCATTTTCGAGAAAAATTATTCATCTTATGGAAATAAATTACTTATAGTTGGCTAGCACACCTAGTTATTTGTATTGATTACATTTTCTAAAACCCATGTATTCATTTCAGGAGTTCGGAGATTTTGTTATCCACATCAGCAAACAGCAGGAATAAAAACATTGGGTCAATTGAAAATCAGAATGAAAGGAATATCAGTTTGGTTCAATTTCACTAAGATGAAGGAAACCTGCTTTCAGAAAAATCTTACCAAAACAAGGAAAATATTGTCACTAGGTACTTTTGTAATATGACCAATGGATGAAATTTCTTCTTCAGAAGAGGTAAGATATTAATTGAATTGTTATGTTGGAATTTCATTACAAAAAACAGTTAATCTCTTAACCTTTCGAATATAAACTTGTTTTTCAAAAATATTCCCATTTAATGTTACACTCTGAAATTCAAAATATCTTGCACTACATTTGATGTTCTTTATTTTGGACTATAGATATCAAATAGCAAAATATTTATTAATTAATTAGCACTATCGATTCATGAGTTGCATACAATATTTTTTCTACGTTCATGCAAAAATAAAAAAATGTTTTATTTAGGTGGCACTAAGTGTGGGAAAATAAAAAGCGTAATTAAATAGCAAAATATTTATTAATTAATTAGCACTATCGATTTGCATTGAGAAAGTTAGGAACGAATACCTATGTTAGGAACAATTTAACTCATTTTTGATAAATTGTATTTTGTATTTTGACAGATGAGTGCAATAAACATTTTATTGCACTAATGCAATAAAGAACCAGTTTTTTCACCATATATAGTTCAATAAAGTTTTGGTTTTTGCATGAACGTAGAAAAATAATAATTCCCATGAAAAAAATGTAGAAAAAATCGAATTCCAGTTTCATATATTTTATTTGGGATAACCATGTTCTCATTGGATTCTTATTTCTAGCTGATATACACCTTTTTCATGACAGGGTGGCCTGATATATTATACTCAGCATAATATAATTTACCCCACACAAATAATATTCAAACTCATAATATTTAAAATTGATATGAAATGTCAAAAACTAGTATTCAAATAAGTGATTCATGAATAATTTTTCATTTAATATTGATTTATATTTGTGGAAGGTATGAATGAAGAACAACTTTTCAATCATTCCCATCGAAACTTTACTAGGTACATTTGTGTTTTATATTTCACTCGACACAGTGTGAAAATTAATTATTCTTGAAATTTTCAGGAGGCAAATTCCGCATATGAAATAAAATTCAGCATATCTAGGGAAAATTCAGTATTTCTGTGTCCTGTCCATTTGGTGGATGAAGAAAAGCCAATACGTCCTTGACAACACAGGATTATTTGAGGTATATATTGTCATACACATTTATATTACCTCGCTTTCGTGTCTGTTCGGTACAAATCTTGCAATCCATTTTAAACTAACTTCCCGATGAGATACTTGATCTTCAAACATAGCTCAAAACAATGCAATATCAACTCGCTTACATGTCTGTCTGTTTGTCTGTAATAATAATAATAATAGTAAAGAGCAATCGATTTTAAACTAAATGAATTAAACCTGAAATTTGCCATATGTCTCTGTCATCATCTCATTAAGATGTCATTTTATTCCGTTTTATAAACGTGGTATATTAAAAAAATATATCTAAATTTCTGGTTGACGTTCAATAATTATTGGAATTGTTTTTTTCTTATATTTAGTGGTTGATCGATCTTCACCTTACTTGATACACATATTGCATATGCCAAATATCTTTGCATCACATCAAAATAATGATTCACCTAGATATATAATCATTTACAGCTTCTACTATAAAAATCTCTTCTGAACATTTTGTCCCATTGAGTATGTAATAAAAAGTATATATTTATCAAATTCTTTATGGAAAACCACTGTTAGATTGAAATGTATGTAATTTTTTTCCTAAAATAAGATTTTCTAAAGTTTTTACTCTGAATGAATTTTTGGTGATCTTCTGCTGACAGGTGAAACCTTAAATTTCAATTGAAATGAAATTTGGGGTATTTCTTGTTGTCTGAATGAAAGTTATCAATTTTTTTGTACATTGTTTGTCTTAAAAAAATATATCAAATCAAATATATATATATATATATATATATATATATTTTTTATAATTTCTTGACCACATGTTTATTTTATTTGTTTTCTAAATAAGGGCCTTAGTCAGTATATGTATTTTTTATTTGATACACATTTCAACAAACATTGTTTATGTCATCTTCAGGTAAATTCTAAAAATAATGTAAAACATCTAAAGTTAAAACAATACGTTACATAACATTAAACAAATATGATTAAAATTCAAAGAGCGTTCAAAAGTTACAATATAATTTAACAGTTATTCTTTCAATATTTGTGTTCATGTTGAAAGGAAAATTCTCAATTGAATAGGAAGATTCTTCTGTAAAGTGAAAAATCCACGATAAAATTAAGTTATTTTTTGTGAATGTCTAACATAAAATAACTACTTCCTAAAGCCAGCTGGACATTGAACTCCATCTGATAGATATTCTGAAAGGACCCTAACTCAATGAGTTCTTAATTAAGACTGGAATAGAAAATCAAATAACTATCTGAATAAAATGCAAATTTTCAATTTTAGATTTTTTCTATTGAGTTAGGGTCCTTTCAGAATATATATCAGATGAAGTTCAATGTCCAGCTGGCTTTTAGCCGGAAGTAGTTGTTTTCTGTTGACATTCAAAAAAAACATTTTATCGTGGATTTTTCAATTCCATAGAAAAATCTTTCTATTCAATTGAGAATGTTTCCTTTTCAACATGAATACTCCACAGGAGGTTATCTTGAACGATGGAAGATAGTGACTAAAGTTTATCTTTCAGTCGCAGATGATTCCACATCTGATTTCATGAACATCCTGTTCATAGTTTCAAACAAATCAATTAGTGTTCATATTTCACAAGTTATGTATTGTATCGAGTTTGTTTTTATCTGTTATCGTTTTTTAAATACATTGGAGTGTTTGACATATTTAGGTGTAGTATGTAGGCTCTATTGTTATAATTTATGCAAGACTTTTTCGTGTCAAAATGTAAAGATCAGTTTATTTTCATTACTATTTTTTTCTTTTGTCAAAATTTCAACCTTGTCAAAATCGAATTTACGTTGATTTTCCTTTTCATGTTTAGACAATGGTGTGATGTCTAATTTTAATCGTATTTGTTTGATGTTATGTAACGTATTCTGTTTTTAACTCTACATGTTTTACATAATTTTTAAGAATTTGGGTAGTAAGATCATTCTTGCAAACTTATTTTATTTTTCTTTACAGATCAAGGAAATTGAACCTTGCAGATACAGTTTATTCAGAAGAGGAAAGAAGATAAAATGGCTGATGATTTGAAATTGCAGTGGGAATTCAATTTAACAGAAAATATCGAAATCAAATGGAAAACTTGATATTATGTTATATAAAGATATAGATATTATGTTATATAAAGATATACCAATGGATGATTGATGAACCTGGCTAAACATTTTTGAGGGTGGGTTATGATTTTTTTCGATGCACAAATATAAACTACTCCTTCGATGGCCTGCAAATCAATCATCTCTTGGTATATCATTATATAGCCTTTCAGTAACACGTATACCAAATATTGACTTGTCAAAAAAAAATTATGGTGGGTTTAGATTTTTTCGAAATACAAGTATAATAAACTACCCCTTCGAGGACCTGCAAATCAATCATCTCTTGGTATATCATTATATAGCCTTCCAGTAACACATATACCAAAACTGAACTTGGCTAAACATTTTTGATGGTGGGTCTACATTTTTTTTCGAAAAACAAGTATAAACTACCGCTTTGGCGGCCTGCAAATCAGTCATCTCTTGGTATATTATTATATAGCCTTCCAGTAATACATATATCAAAAAATGAACTTAGCTAAACATTTTTGAAGGTGGCTTTGTTTTTTGAAATATCGATAAGTATAAACTATCTCTTTGCCGCCTGCAAATCAATCATCTCTTGGTAAATCATTAATATAGCATTGAATGAATGTGGTTTTGTGGAGGAACAATGTTTCTTGACATGTTTTTGGTTAACCTTCCACAGTCTGAAAATGAAAATATAATCAGGAAAATCTATACAAGTGTACAAAGGGCAAACTAATTAGTTCACCCGATAAGTTACTCGTTCACCAAATTATATTTCCTATAGAAAAATGATTAGATTTCTCAGTAACTTTTCGTTCCCTTAATATGCCTATAAAAATAATAAAAATTCAAAAGATACTTCTATATAGTTTTTGATTGGCGTTTCGGGGACTATATCTGCCCCCGTTCTCAAAATCTTCTAAATCTTTAATTGTTTGAATAATTTGGTTTTTTTCTTGCAGAGTCTTTTTCGCTTTTTCAACTGATTTTCCTGATTATATTTTCATTTTCAGACTGTGGATGGTTACCAAAAAACATGTCAAGAAACATATATAGCCTTTCAGTAGTACATATTCCAAATATCCACTTGGCTAAACATATTTTAGGTGCATTTTGAATTTTTATCTAAAAGCATATCAAATATATCTTGGTATATCATTCTTAAGTTTTTCATTTGTGTTGTGTTCGACCATTTTCTGTTAAATTGAATTCCATTGCAATTCCAAGTCTTCAGCCATTCGATTTGGTTGAAAATTGAAGGAATTTTGAATCACCCTGCGTCACTGATCATTTGGCCTCCAGATAAAACGGCTGCCAGAAAAAAGGCCTAACTTCACACTGATCTGCTAAATAGGCCTTTTTGAATTAATGCAAAGTTGAATATAATCTAAATTTGTAATTCAGAATTTTTAATGACTCTGTTATTGAATTACAATGAAACGAGAAGCACAATTCCTCAATTACTTCTTATTAACTTTGAGATATCACTAAAAAATGATATGAAGTTCCTTTTTTTTAAATAATCATTTTCATTTCAAATATATATTATCCATAGGGATAAGGGATTAATCATGTTTTGGATACAATCCGCCAATGAAACTGTCGTTTTGTCCAATTAAATATTAAATGTCAAATTTCAGCAAAAAGTTGTAATTAATATTGAAATACATTTCTACAGGTTTTCTGAAAAACTCCAAAAATTATCTATAATATATAATAATAAAATATGATATTAAAATGCATTGGAAATGAAATGGAAGCCCCTCCTGTTGAATTGCAAGAGGTTCGGGCTCTCTACAGATTTTCCCAACATTTTAAATATGATCTTGGGTAAAAGTAATTCAAAATAAATAAATTCTGATACAAATCACATTGAAATATTTATTTCAGTTGTATTATATATGTAATAGATTAAGATTATTTATGTTTCTTGGGTTCAATAAAAATTATTATTATTTTACATCTCATTATATTGATTTTTCCCAAAAATATATGTCCAAAGGTTGGGTATTTTTTTTTTCAGACGTAGCTCATTTTTCGAATAAAAAGCTTTGCCACATCTCTGTCTCTCTCTAGCATAGCCTGCAAAGCTTCTGAGCAAAATCATTCATTCTGACTGAATAACAACCCATCAACATTTTGAAAAGGTCTTTGTGGAATTCTTCACATGACGTGAAGTATTGCCTTGAGTGTTCAAGAATTTGGTTTGGTTTGCTCATGCCAGCCTTTTCTGAAACTGGTTCTGGAATCCAATGGTTGTCTTGGAGTGGCTCGAACTGGAAATATTAATAATAAAACACTATTTAAATAGGTTCAATAAAATATAAGTAGTGTGTGTTGTTTGGGAATAAAGAGAAAAAATGGTTTGAAAAAATCGTCAATAAATATTTTTGGTGAAAAATATGTTGTCTATACCTATATTTAATATGTGTCATTATCATTTTTAGTTTGGGAATTAAATTGAATGCCCGAAAATCAATTGATTACAAAGGCGGTGCCATGAAAATAATTTTTTAAGATGAAAAAAGAAACCAAACATTCTCCAAACCCTTGTGATCAGGGAAACCAATTGTTTATTTATTTTTTTCATTAAGACTTCGCTCTTTCATATATTTTTTTCACTTTTATCCTTGTATCATGTTGCTCGCTAGATTTTCCAACTTACGAACGGTCACTTAAATTCAACTCTCTCAAACTACTAAGGAATATAATTTAAAATTTCTGAGAAAGTGCTATGAATGCTAATTTATTATTTTCAACTTGGAAATAATGGTGACACGCAGTCGTGGATAGTCATAAAGTAAATTTTCCTCCTACAATCAATGAATCTTGTTTATTTAGTATATCTCTTGAAAGGGTATTGTGAAATTTTGATAATTAATTGAGGAATTTATAAGCATTATTACATGAAATGTTGATCTATTCAGCAATTGCAAATGATAATATTTTTTGGTTTAATACATTGAACTGTGAGAATTTTTCTTTTGAACTTCAATGAGTGCATATATTTCCCAACAACGGATAACTCAACTGTTCATTTTGAATATCAATTTCGTTTTCAGACTTTAATAGAATATAATCAATATGGGTTGCTTTTTTGGGGCTAATATTTCGATCATTTTTCATACGGTATTTTCATACCTTTAAGTTATGTTTGTATTCATAACCTCCATAAGTTGGAAGACACATCGTATTGGTGTCCAGAATCCTATGACTTTGAACGTTAAATTTGAGTTAAAAAATACCTTTATTGACATAGGAAAGGTCATCGTATCTCCTGAAGTAATTGGGAGCACAAAGTTTGTGCTCAGTGAGAGATTGTGCAAGTAGGAAACCCAAAATTGTGAAAATCGTTGGAGACTATAAATTTACCCAAAAATCAAACTATATATCACAACCGAAACTTTTAGGACCAGGCTTCGATTTGAACTCCAGAACAGTACTTCGAAAATGGAATATATTATGCGTCAACACATTCTAAGCTCTGAGTGTTAATTCATTTGAAGTGCAAACAAAATCCTTAGAATTTATGCTTGGTTTATGCAAGCGTTCCAAGAACTAAGCGAACTAATAACTAAGGATTCAACACTAGCAAATCAATGAGCGCGTTTATGGAACCCTAGTACAAGAACTAAGAACATGACTAGAAAGTTGCCCAACTTTCAACTAAGAACTTTGGTTCTTACTTGAAAGTTGGGCAACTTTCTAGTCATGGTTCTTGTACTAGGGGTTCCATAAACGCGCTCATTGATTTTAGTTTGAATCCTAATTAGTTCTTGGGAACGATGCATTAACCAAGGGTTTAAAATTATCGGAAAAAAAGTCCCACTTATTGATTCTATAAACTTTTAAAATGTGTTATATTAGCAATTTCACTCACCTGCATTGGTTCGGCAAAAAATCGACATCCTGTGACTGACCACACAACATACAAACAAGATCCATTTCAATGAATACAAAACATTGGTAATTATAACTGAGTTTTGCAGAAATAACAATTCACAAATCATAACCTCAATCGGATTGAAAAGCATTCAAATTTTCCAATTGGTTGGAAGTTTCATAAGTTATATGTCCGTATTCCGCATCAGTGTGCAGGTTGCCTAAGGTTGGCGAATGCATTTTGTAATGGCCAAACAGATCCAATTCGTTGAACTATGTCAATTTGTCACCATCTATTGTGAAAAATTTGAAGTAGGACGCGGGAATCTCTACTAAAAAGTCTAAACAAAATCGAATCAGTACATACACCAGGGTTTCTAGGCATCTTAGGATGTCCCCTCACCTTTAGTATTAAAAGCAGAGGAGTAGTTTCATATAAAGTTGTAGGACAGTATTGTATACAAAAATCAGACAGGATGTTTTTTAATGTGATATTTTCATTAGAATATGAAGTATTTACCTAGTAGCACACAGTTTGGAAAAGATCCTTGTTCAAATTTACGCTGAATTCTGCAATTATTAAAAATGGTATTATCATGGATGGAACCTGGCCATCTTCCAACAACATCCAAAAATCTTAGAGAGGCATCACATATAACTTGGGTATTTATAGAAAAATATCCTTTTCTATTCATATACACTTCAGCATCATCACCTACAAATTAATCATTATATCTTGGGTTAACACAAATATTTTTTTTAAATGTTTGTTCACTATTTTTATATGTAATAGGTATTAATTATCAAATCTACACGTTATGATACACAAACTTAATTACCACATATATAGTATTGGTAGAAAGGGAAGAACAGAGTAATTTACCTGGTGACTGGATTTTTATGAGTGCCATCAACAACACCGATTACTCGAAGAAATGAAGCTCTGTCATAAAATTCCGTTTGAACTCGAAGTCTTTCTTCAGGTGTTGGCATTTTTACAATGTTTCCATAGAGCTGTGCCAAAATTATAGAAACTCGTTTTACTACTCGACTAGTTGTTGCATCTCCATAAAGTCTGCTACAGCAGCCAAATGCCCTGACCTTGCATAAAATCTTAGGGTTGTTAGCAGCTGATTTATTGGTGAAACACTATTGTTTCTATAAAAACAATTATTGTATTTATTTTCACAGTTTTCTTCAACACTGACTAAAAAATAATCATTGTACACTAGATACTTACAAGTCGTCGTGGGGGTATTCTAGTTGATCTTCTATTATTTCATAAGTTGAAGGACTGTCCCTTTTAATAGTCTGAACCTTTTGAAAAAAGTTAATTCATTCATATCTTGAAACTAATTTAACCTTTCATAAATACGGCTAGGAAAGCCAAATTCTATTATTTCTATGATATCTAAATAGTCTTCTAGGAAAATGTCTTCTTCCAATTCTAAATCCATGATTCTTATAAACAAAATTACCATCACTTACTTAAAATGTATGGTTAAGTTTCAAAGTTTACTATTAAACTCTTATTTAATCCCTAGAATTTTGGGGATTTAATTTAACAGCTAGTTAAGACTACTAAACGAGGTTTACGACAAGGTGCAAGATAATAATATACTTAAAACTTAGTTTAGGACTTAAACCATTGTTTACTACTACGGTGCAAGTGGCCCTTAGAGCAAGACAACCTGCAGCCCCCAAAAATATATAGAAACTCCTTGTCTTTCGCCGGTTAGAGGCCGGACGGGGACGGATTCCCTGCAAGGAGGGATGTCCCAACTGCGCCTGTGTGGAGGCAAAAAAGACAGAAATGGACCTTTTTATGCACTATGTGAAAACACTGTAATTAGAAAGTATATGTGCTAATATCACTTGGGATTTTTTATTTTATTTTTCTGATGGGTAGTTTTTTCATAATCCGGAAAATAGTGGTTTCGTGACGTCACGTTCACTAAAAGTTGATTTGGCATCGTTGTATGAGTTGCGAATCATGGAATTGTGACGTAATGACATTTGTTATTTGATACTTTGATAGGTTCGTTCGTTTGCTCCACGGAATAGAATATTATCAATCGTTTGTCTCTCTTCACTTCAGCTCTTTTTCTTGCATATATCTGATACGAGACATGAGCCGTTTTTTGGCGCCCATGTATTCAAAACGTATTCGTCCTGTGATTCAAATACATTCATTCTGGCGTTGAAACGATGACGTCATATATAAAACGATTCAAAACGTATTCATAGAGTTTTGAAACCAAGTCGAATTCAGTTTCAAAACATAATTCGTTGTTTTGTGATTGTCATAATTGAAGACGTGAGTGGATGAGGATGTTATGTTCCAATTTTTTTCAGTAAAGTAAGGTCAAAATTTTGTTTATTTGATTTTTTTCCATTCAAGACTAACTGAGCAACGGTGTGTCCAAGTGATTATCGAAGATCATCAAATTTTACTCACAAATGATTCATTAATGTGAAAGATGGTACATACGAGAAAACTTTCATTTATGCAAAAAGAAACAGGTTTTTTTAGGATTGTAACATAATATCACCTTCATCCACTGAAATCTTCAATTCATAATAATAGCCCAAATAAAATTTGGTAGTGGGACATTCCACTAATAATTGTGAGAGTTTAAAATTCAAAATGAAAGAGATTGAAGTAGGAAATTATATATTAACAACTGAGTTGGAAACCTACAATGAACTACAAGGTCAGTTTATCAAAATATTGTCTACGACTCTCTCACAGAAAATTTCTTAGGTTAGTTTCGATTATTGAATCGTATTCGAAATTATGCATTCTTGCGGTTCGTGATAATAATGACGTCACGTAGAATCGTATTCAAATGCAAGATTGAATACGTTTTCACGCCAGAAAACACCTATGCAGAGAACTGCTGAACTGCTGCAAATGAACAAGCTCGCCATGAATGTTTGGTATTGAAAAATTTCGGAAATTATTTTCTAATTTTAATAACTATGAAAATGTCTAAAAAGTGCTATGTGCACGGTTGTCTGAACACCAGTGAAAGTGAATCAAACTTTTGTAAAAAGCGGAAATATATGCTTTTGTGCAGAACATTTCCAGGTGAGTACATCAAGGCACGATCTTTAATTTCACTCAATGCAAGTTTGCAAAATCATCGATCAGTACTGTATTTTATATCCAGTCCTATAAACATATTGTTCTTTGGTTCCAGCTGAAAGAAGATACTACGAATTAGGAATATGCTAGAACAAGGGGATCCAAATTTATGTTGAAGCAGATGTTTGTCCACATATCAACCTGAAATGACATGGTCTGACAATGTTTCATCATAAGTATATGACCTACCAACGATGAAGAAACCCAAACCAAATGAAAACATCACTCCTTCAGCTAGTAAAACTGTGTTGAGTGACATTACATCCATGGGAAATATTTACTCAAGAGTTTCGAATAGTTCTTCTCCTAGCAGTAGCCAAGCTAGTACATTATCCGATTCACCAAAATATCACCACCAAAAAAAATTCTGAGTATATTCCTAGTCAGTCTTCATCCGATCCTGATGGTGAAAATATCGAAGGACAGCAGCGCCAGCTCTTATCTATTGCACTTATAGAAAAGAAGAGTAATATTATTTGGGGCTCCCTGAAAATGTTTACCACATTGTGAAATACATTACCAAAATTGAGTAAATTAAATATATGGATGTTCTGATAAGTTTAAAAAAGATACGGGTTGGGGATGTATACTCGATTGGCTGATGACTTTGATATGAGTAAATCAAGTGTTCACAAGATTTTCACAAAAGCTGTGCCTATGATGGCAAATTGTTTATAAGAGTTTATATATTGGCCTGACATATCTGAAATTGAAAGAAATTTGCCGATCCCTTTCAGAGCTCGCTATAAGAAAGTTAATTCAATTATTGTCTGGAAATTGAAAAACCCTCTGATCCTGTTCGTCTGTCCATGACTTGGTCAGAATAGAAAAAATGCAATACTGTAAAAATTTTAATATCTGCTACTCCAAAAGGCACAATACAATTTATTTCTGGAGCATAGGGTGGACAAATAACAATTTGTCGATAAGAATAATTTCTTCTATTTTGATTGATTGAAATTCAAAAATACTTTGAATAACTAGAATGTGCAGTATTATGTCAAAGTTTTCTCTTCATGAATGCCAATATCTTCAGAAATATTTTTTTTCCTATAGCTTTGTAACCATAGGGAAAATTTTTACCATAGAAAATGTAAGCCTGTATTTGTAAAAAATAGATTAGTATCCCTCAACAGAGAATTGGTGTGAAATAAGTAAATAATTTTGCAAAAAATTTACGAAATTTGTATGAACATACTTCAAGTCTATTCATTCTAAATTATTTATTATATTTTCAGTAGTTCAAACTTAATAAATATTTGACTCATCACATGAAGGAAACACTGACAGGTACCGAATATGAATTTATTTATATTATAAAACAAACAGACAAAGCCTACATATATATTCTCAGTATAATGCATTTATGATTGATTATATCTAAACAATCACCAACGTTTTAACTAAGAACTAAAGTTCTTAGTTAAAAGTTGGGCAACTTTCTAGTCATGGTTCTTAGTTCTTGTACTAGGGGTTCCATAAACGCGCTCATTGATTTGCTAGTGTTGAATCCTTAAGCTGGATTTATAGTTAGACGGACTGTAAACGTAGACGCACTGTATACGTAATAAACGGACTGTAAAATATTATTGAATTTATAAATCGACGGAACGGAATTTTTGCGCATGGGTAGAAGTGATAGTGATATTCAACATAACCTACACATCATACGAATCATAAACAGCGTGTGTTGGTTTGGATTTGTATTATATTCTAAATATTTATCTATGCTTTTTTTATGTGTCACAATGGATTATGAAATACATGAAGGTATGCTTCTTGGTGCCGTAGGACTGTTGTTGTGTGCAGTAGCATTGGAAAAGTGTCGACAAACTCGAAGAACAATAATTATGCGACTAAGACGTTACAAAACAAGACCCATAAACTGTAATAGAAAAGTAGAGAATGCCTACAATAATTTTTTAAAGATGAAGACTGCTGATCCAGATCAATTTTTTAAGTATACGTGAATGACTGTTCCAGTATTTAATGAATAATTACGTCTTGTAAAAACATCACACATAATTCTTTATTCTGATTGGCCGGACCATAGAGAAACTAAAAATAAAGAGAGTTGTCAAACCTGCAGTAAAAGTTGGCACCACGTTTAGACAGTGGCGACATATCTCGCAACTGGCCGAACTAAATACAGTTGGTAGAACCGAATGAGATAAGGCGGGTTTTTCAAATGTGTTACTTTTATATGATTGATATGGTATATATTTTATAAGTGATCGATTTGCCATTCTTCTATTCCATATGAATGGTTGTATCATATGAAATACAGGAATGGCAAATCGATCACTAATAAAATATATACAGTAATCGATTCGTAGAATCTGTTAGTTCGTTCGTGGTTAAAATAAAATTTCAAAGTAAATCTTTATTTCATGATATCAAGAACAAAATCAAAGATCTTATAAAACAAGAATAATAAGTTGAACACTATAAAAACAAATTTTATTGTATCTAGGACAAGGTACAACTACAGACAAAACAATAAAACTCCGAAAAACAACAAAATTGAAAATATTCTTCAGTCTTATCATCAAATCAACCAAAATAAAAACAAATTACATTTACAACAAACCTTCAATAATTTTGTTCATTTATTAGCACAAAGGAGAACGAGTAGGGTATACTTAACAAATACTCCAGTTTTTTTTTTTTTTTTTTTTTTTGTTCTGGTTCCCACGAAAAGGGATATCCTGTAATGTTCAGAGAACATCGTGGGAACCTAGGGAAAGAAGGTAGGAGTTGGTGTTCTTCTTAAATTTCTGAAGGTTGTATGCCTCGGGGAACACCTCCCTAGGCAATGAGTTCCAAAGCCTCGCTGTTCGTTGGATGAACAAAGTCTTTGGAAAGTGATGTTCTGCAGGTTTCCAAAGTGACCACTGAAGGGTGTGATGACTGAACTTGACGGGTTAATCTCGAAGAGACTGCCAAAGCAGGAACGATTGTTGATATTTCAGAAGAGCATCGCCCATGAAAATATCTATAAAATAGAGACAAATCGCCAACTTTTCTACGGTGTTCCAGACAAGTGAGCGAGTTTGTAGGAGGCATCACCGACGAGACGAATTGCCCTTTTGGACAGAATCCAATAGCCTCAGGATATGTTTAGGTGCCGCACTCCAAATATGGGAACAGTATTCCAGGACAGGTCGGATCTGTGCCTTATAGATCATAAGCAGCTGACTGGGGTGAAATAGCTCTTGGCACGAAACAGAAAACCAAGTTTTGGGATGCACTTTTGGCAATGGACCTCACGTGATTTTCCCAGGAAAGGTTATTGCTGATAGTAATACCAAGCATCGATATGGATGGCTTCAGTGGTATGGTTACTCCTGACAAAGTTATGTTAGGCACAGTGAGATCGGCTTTTCTAGAGAAAAGACATGCTTGTGTTTTGTTTGCATTGAATTCTACCAAGTTATTAGATCCCCATTCGAGAATTGTTGCCAAGTCCATATTTATATTATTAACATTTCTTCCTCGTTCATTTCTGGTTTCACGGGCTGATATAGGGGCCCTGGAAGAGAAAGCGGTATGGAGGGTACTATCATCGGCAAAGCTGTGTACTGGACATGAAGTTGCTTTCAACAGGTCGTTGATGTGAAGTAGAAATAGTGTTGGTGCGAGAATGGATCCTTGCGAACACCAGCATTTATGAGTAGAGTGTCAGATGAAACTCCATCGACCACTACATGGAGAGACCTGTTTGAGAGAAAACTAGCAAGCAGAGAACACAGCTGAGGGGCAAGCCATAAGACGGAAGCTTGGCGAGGAGTCCCTGGTGCCAAACTCGATCGAACGCCTTGGAGATATCTAATGCCACAGCTAAAGTTTCTCCATGCTTTTCAATAGATAGCTGCCATATATGTGAGACGAGCGAGCAGGTCACCAGTTGATCTCTGATGGCGGAAGCCATATTGCCTATCGTTGACAATTCCTGAGTCTTCCAGATATTTCATGAGCTCGATGTTGATGGCTTTTTCCATGACCTTTGAAATAATAGATAGCAGTGCGATAGGTCTGTAGTTGCTAGGTAGGGCCTTTTGCCTTTTTAGGGACTGGCTGTACTCTTGCAATTTTCCAATTGGACGGAAATACCCCAAATTGTAAGAGTGGTTGAACAACTTGCAAAGAACAGGTGTTAGTTCGGGGCACATTTCTTGAGAACAATCGGCGGGATTCCGTCAGATCCACAGGCTTTGTTGGTGTTGAGACCCAGCAAAATCTTTCTGATAGTACGCTGGCGAAAGGTGATCTCGGCATGTGACTGTCAATAGGTGTAATGTTCGGGGTTGTTTTCCGATGAATCCAGAGTGGAATTTCCAGCAAATAGGTGCGCAAAGATATTGGCTTTTTCCTGGGCAGTCGTTGCTAGTGTTCCATCTTCTTTGGTTAGGGAGGAAATGAGCTGGAAGTGAAATTTCTTCCCACAGCTTTGGCGAAAGACCAAAATGAACGGGATCCGTTAGGACATTCAGCAAGTTTTGATCTTATTTTGGCTTTGTGGGCATCTTTTGAGCTTTCTATTGTCTCTTTACATATGCCTCTAGCCTCGACATATGCTGCTCTGGTCTCAGGGCCCGGATTTTTTAGCCATCGATGGTATGCTGCCTGTTTGGAAGCCACAGCTCTAGAGCAGTTTCTGTTAAACCAGGTCTTATCGGATGATGTTCTTCTTTCGGTATTCGGTATGTAAGTTTGCATCCCCAACATGATGATTTCAGAAATTGTCTCAGCACATCGTGTTGGATCTACTGAAGAGAAACAAACTCTCTTCCATGGAAACGCTGAGAAAAACATACGAAGACCTTCCCAGTCGGCCGAATTGTAATGCCACATGAGACGGGGTGGTATTGTGCAGCTCGATGGTAAATGGAAAGAGCATGTTGTGGAGATGAGGGTGTGGTCAGAGTTTCCAAGTGGGGCACAAACTTCTATTCTATACGGGTCAGGATTGGTGGTGAGGAAAAGATCTAGTGTATTGGCAGACTGGTTGTTGACATCAGGGATGCGGGTTGGTAGCTCGACCAGTTGTTCTAGGCCATGAGTGATGGCGAAGGCCTCGGCTTGAGTTTGATGATACTCTTCGTACTTTCTCAAATGGTGATAGAAAATGGAAACTGATGGACGGAAATAAGTATCAGTTTGTGAAAAACTTTCTGCAACTGATGGATGGAAATAAGTATCAGTTTGTGAAAAGCAGCTTATATTTTACCATGTGAAAGAATATTTCGAGGAATTTCAGCGTCAACTCGAATAACAAAACATTCCATTTTCGACGTTGGGTTCATAATTCAAGTCCATTAGTATAATTTCTATAATTAATTTTTCGATGACAATTAACAGTAGAATTATTCTGAAATTATTACGTGGTTTGTCATTTTCTGACAAATGTCGAAATTGGAAAATTATCATGTCAGTCGTCTGTTGATTGCGGGCAGCGCCTCCATGCGCGACTGGCCGTACCAAAAACTTGGTGGTCAAGATCGCCGATGTTTCAAACAGTCTCTTTATTTTTAATTTGTCTATGGGCCGGACGCAAGAAACGTAGTGTAAAAGATGAAAGTTGGTCAACTCTTCCGTTCCAGTCCGTTTCACTTACGTTACGTCATGCGTTTACGTTCATTTATAAACAAGAGTACATAAATTATATAGTTGATCTTTTCGCAGTATGTCTACATTTACAGTCCGTCTAACTATAAATCCAGCTTTAGTTATTAGTTCACTTAGTTCTTGGGAACGTTGCATAAATAAAAGGAGTAATCTCATAATCCACCCTTGGCAAATTTTCCGTACCTGCTTTTATTTTATTATATTTTTTTTTATATATATATATATATATATATATATATATATATATATATATATATATATATATATATATATAGATATATTGGTCTAGAATTGATTTTAGTACTTGACTACGGCTCAACACGACAGTTTAATAGCTAAATTGAGAAATGTTGGAATGAGTATGTTTGTAGTGCTACAATGTTACTCTCTGCTAAGCATGGATCCCGGCTTTACGCCTAAAAACTCTATATAAAAATAGAACGTACTGTAAAGAGTGGCCGAGGATGGTAACGGGTTGTCTAGTATGGGTGCACACAAAACAATCTCGGACCGGTCACTAGTCCTGTGAGTCTAGCAACTCCTTGGTTGCGTGCTGGAAATGTACTATAGTCTTCATTCTCTCAATTAGCGATAATCAATCTATGAATATACCCGTGAAAACACCGGCAAGGTGTTTTGGGCATGAAACAATGTTACAACTACAGATATATTCCGATCACCTTTATATAATCCAATTTTCATCACTTCAGAAACACTTTACATAGCAGTATCTACTCAGATTCGAAACCAGAGACGATTTTTTATAAGCTGAACTCTTATAATTTGCAATAGTATCTTGTGGAAAATGTAAAGCCTTTAATCGTTGCATTGTTTTCAAACAAGTGGAGATTGTAACTCTCGGCTTTAATATATGTATTTATTTAAGTTTGTCTTTTATTTCTCTTCAGCTGAACAGAACTTTGTATCCTAAAGAACACAAAAAAAAACAACATACACAACGTGGGAAAATTGAGGGTCTCTCCTTTCAAGGGTCTCTCTATATAAGGCTGTGTGCCGACAAAAAAAAATGCTATACTAGGCTATCTTCTGAGAGTAGATGGATTGCAGATCCTGCTACCTGAGAAGTGGCGCTGACTGTCTAGACGATCACAACAAACAAAAAAAAAAGAAGAAGGAAAAAAAAGAAGGTTGAAAAAATTGAAAGTCGACCAGAAAATTTACCAATCATATAAGACCGGGGTGCGTACGGTTACAATTTCATGATTAATAAATGATTGTTTTAGTCTTGAGAATGCGTCGAAGAGTTTCACTTATTGACGATGGATATATAATATGGACTCCATTTTTGTTGGTTAGGTTAGGTCAATTTATTTATATTGAATTATGAAATTCTCAAAAAGGGCTGGATCACTGAATCTGTAATTGACGATCGAACCAAAAAGATCTACATTAGATTGTAACTATTCAAAGATCGGTTTCAGATAAATACATTATTACATTTTTTATGGTTCTTGCTAAGTTCTTCATGACAAGCTATTCCATGGATACTTCGCTAGGATTGACGAAAATGTGATGAAAACAGGTTATTGTTGAGTGTAGTGATTTATATACTAGACAAGTTAATGCATACACAAAAAATCCAATGAAGGACTGTGTTTTTGTCACTATGACAGCGGCAAAGCTTTGCCCTAAGTTTTCCAGGGACAAAACGGAACCTAACTTTTACAACGGTCTAATTCTAGTATGTCTAGCAGGGTTGCTAAAGATCTAAAATTCAATGAATAATTTCAATAAATAACTTCGCTTTCTGAAAAATCTATATTCTAGTCTGAGGGAAGTGAGCGATACAGTGTTTTGTGATATATCTAAAGCTTTTGACTGTTATGTAAGCTTCATCTCTACAGCTTCAGAGGACGAAGCTTCAATTGACCATATGCAATAGCTTTCGGTGGCAGCTTTTTGAGCATTCTTGGGTTGGCAGTAATCTGTCATCACTGTCATCGATGACAATTGTCATCACTGACACCTGACAGTTATGAAGGTATTTTGAAATAAGCCCCATTTTCGTAATATTTACATTTATTTAAGTTTCATATTTATAATAATTCTTTTTGAAATTAAGGTATGGATGAAGCGACAGGTAATGATTTTACATTATACACCACCAATATAGGTTCTGATGCTTATTCTGCTCTAGATTTCCACTTCCAAAGGGACCTTGGATTAGGAATCTTGATAGGCTTCCCAAGAATTTCAAGGAAGAGAGCATCTTGCAATACAAAGACAAAAGACACGTCAAAACATCATCTTCTGGGTTACAGGATGTTCAAGGAATAGTTTAGGAACTTTATTTTTCTTCATTTCATCTTGCAATGTGAAATGTAAACCACATATTTTCTTCCTCTGGAAATAATAAAGTGAATGATCATCTTGCTTTATTCCTAGAGAATGTAACCATTTATTAGCAAGCGCTTTATTCTTTGGGAACCTATGGAATTTCAGTTTGGAATCTTTGATCGAGCTTCGACTTTGACAGTGCTCCACACAACACCTCCAGCCACCTCCAACAATATTGGGTTTGCTAAAATGAAAAAAATCATGAATTCAATTGAAGAATATTGTACTTGACATGCTGGATATATCAAGATATACTTACACCTTTTTATCATCCATCTCATTAAAAATCATGTTTACTCATCAATAACAATTATTGATCAGGTATATCTTTTTCAAATAATTATATTAAATTTTGTAAGACACCTAACTAGACTATTGAAATATTGTGGGAAATATCCGTTTGGTAAAGATTCTTGGAAAATAATGGTAGATTTTTACATAATTTCAAAAATAGTAAATAGTTGAAATAATGATAATTGACATTTATAGCGATGTCATTGAAAATTGACATTAATGACAGATTGGTACCAACCCAAAAACGCTCAGAAAGCTGCCACCGATAGCTAATGGATATGGTCAATTGGTTCGAGTCCTATCAGAGTGGAAGAACCCAAATTGTGAACAATGATAGTCTCTCAGCTTTTGGGCAAATTAAGACATGTTCACTATTTTGGCAGACAACACGACTATCTTATCGCAAGAATTCAAATTATCTTCGTAGTAAAATGACTCGTATATGTATAAATTCATTTGTATCTTCTCTGACTACCTTTGCCCATTGTAATAATTTTTTTCAACTTGTGATTGTAATTTATCTTGTAACTAGCAAGTCAAATATTTTTATCATTACTTTTATATTTAATTTTGTTAAAAAAAATTGCCCATGAGATGACAATCTTCTGACTATAAGTATATTTGATTTGGAGATGGAAAATTCTATATATAGTGGATAATTTTTTCTAAAGAGCCATGGAACACTCTGTGATGGTTCGGAATTTACTAGCTAAAATCAAGATATCTTCATAGTTCTTACTTGTGAAATTCATGTGTCTATTAAAAAGTGATAATTATACTAATAATAGTCATTAGCCTTATCGATCTTGAGAGTGGGCCTTATTCCTCCGACCAACTGCTTGGTTTAGATACCTCTCCTCCGATTATCTCAAGCGGGTGTTACTGAAAATTAAAAGAAAAGCTGATTTAGGTTGTTTTCTCTCCTCGCCTTTGTGACATCATCTATGTTACCTTAAAAAATCAGCATACCTCAATTTCCCCTCTTATCTGTGGCATCCTTTGAAATATCGGGGAAATCAATTTTTACATTGATACTTCTGTCTCGTGGGCCAATGTCAAAACTATTCTGTTTCCTTAAGAGATTTAATGTAAGTACTGTGCAGGAATACATTCTTGTGAGCAATACATGAAACAGAAAACATGGGGTGGAACAAAATCATATGCTATTTAAAAAAAAAGTACTCACAATGGGATTTAATATCCCCAGACATATCCTGACAATACCATCAATAATCCTAAATTTGGAGTTTCTGAAAAATTGAAACATGTTTTACTTCATATTTATATTTGTGCTATAAACTTTGAATATTGAATGATATAATGACTCATTTTGGTAGGAATACATCATTGAAAAAATATGTTTCTAATATATCAAACTTACATTTGAATTATTTGTGCTTCAGTATCTGTAACTTTTTCAATTTCTTGGTCCTTCTATTACTAGTTTCTTCACTTTTGAAATTTCGGTTGGCATACTTCACAATATAAAATATTCTCATTCGAATGAATAATTTCAATAAATAAATTCGCTTTCTGAAAAATCTATATTCTAACCTGGCGGAAGTGAGCGATGTTGTGTGATATATCTAAAGCTTTTGACTGTTACGTAAGCTTCATCTCTACAGCTTCAGAGGACGGAGCTTCAATTGGTTCGAGTCCTATCTGAGTGAAAGAAACCAAATTGTGAAAACTGATAGTGTCTCAGCTTTTGGGCAAATTAAGAGATGTTCACTATTTTGGCAGAACACAACAAGAAGATAGTCTCTTGCAAGAACTCCAATTATGTTCGTAGTAAAATGACTCGTATACGTATGAATTAATTTGTATCTTCTCTGAACTACCTTTCATTTGCCCATGAGATGACAATCTTCTGACCATAAGTATATTTTATTTGGAGATGGAAAATTCTAAATATAGTGGATATTTTTTTCTAAAGAGCCATGGAATCCTCTGTGATGGTTCGGAATTCACTAGCCAAAGTCAAGATATCTTCATAGAATGAAAAGTCCACGCTTACTTGTGAAATTCATGTGTTTATTAAAAAGTGATAAGTATACTAATACTAGCCTTATCGATCTTGACAGTGGACCTTGTTCTTCCGACCAACTTCTTGGTATAGATCCCCGTCCTCCGATTATCTCATGCGGGTATTACTGAAAAATAAAAGAAGAACTGATTTAGATTGTTTGCTCTACTCGCCTTTGTTAGTAGGGCTCACCTTTTCCGGATGAGTCATTCTAAGATAGCTGGAAGCAGCCTAGACTGTCGGAGACCATTATTCATCGATTTCTCAACTTCATCAACATATTTTATGATATCTACAATAAACTCTCTGATTTTGTTTAGGTTGTTAGTTGTTAGAGAGGTAATAGTCCGGCAGAGATGGGCAGTGAATGGCTTCGTAATAGTTTGTATCGGAAAGTTTAATGAAACTATGTCATCGGGGAAATTTTCCAAAGCCCTCCATTTTCAAGTCAATTCATCTACTAGAGACATCAGTCCACTTTCCTACCTTTTCTTCTTCCTTCGTGGAAGTTTCCAAGATCCCAAAAAGGCCGTTTACGAAGAAATCACTTTGGAAAAATCACCAGATCATCAAGAAAAATCGGGCAGTCATCTGATTTTTGACAGACATGTAAACATTGTAGTAAATTTCAAGGATTTCATCTAATTTTCGCGCCAACTGTTCTGTGAGGGATCTTGTTCGTAGAACAATAATCTTTGCTTTTGGTCAGGAAGCGCTCATCTATTTCTTATATCAAATGTGTCATTCATAGAGATTTTGTGTCTAAAAATGTGAACAGTTGGTAATGCAAAAAATTTTGTCAAAAAAAAGATTGAATAAGAGAATAGAGAATACACAACACAATAACAACTGTTAACAACGGAAGTCAAGCAACAAGAGAAGGAACCGGCGGGCGTTCTTCTGCGTTAAGACACCTGCAACGGCCTGAAAAACCGTATTAACCTCGAAATCTTTTTTGGTAACTGCTGTGCAGTATCCGATATCAATGGAGATTTCTACTGGCTCTGTGACCTTGAAAAAAAGAGGAAAGTTCTTAATGATTATATCCATGTCGCCAGGAGAGCCAACCTAAGATGCCTAAAAACTCTGGTGTACCTATTCACTGATCATATAATAAGGTAGGAGAGTGGACTGATGTCTCTAGATGATGAATTCACTTGAAAATTGTGGGAATTGGAAAATGTACCCGATGACATTGTTCCATTAAACTTTCCGATACAAACTATTACCAAGCCATTCACTGCCCATCTCTGCCGGACTATTACCTATCTAACAACCTTCTGACATGAACAAAATCAGAGAGTTCATTGTAGATATCATAAAATCTGTTGATGAAGTTGAGAAATCGATGAATACTGGTCTGCAACAGTCTAGGCTGCTTCAAGCTATCTTAGAATGACTTCTCCGGAAAAGGTGAGCCCTACTAACAAAGGTGAGGGGAGAAAACAATAATCTAAATCAGCTCCTCTTTTATTTTTCAGTAAGTAACTTCCCACATGAGATAATCGGAGGAGGGCGATCTAAACCAAGCAGTTGCTCGGAAGAACAAGGCCCACTCCCAAGATCGATAAGGCAATAATGACTATTATTAGGATAATTATCACTTTTTAATAAAACGTGAATAACACAAGTAAGCGTGGACTTTTCATTCTATGAATATATCTTGATTTTGGCTAGTGAATTCTGAACCGTCACAGAGGGTCCCATGGCTCTTTGGAAGAAAATATCCACTATATTTAGAATTTTCCAATACTTTTAGTCAGAAGATTGTCATCTCATTGGAATAATTTTGTACAAAACATATATAATATAAAAAATAAATATAAAAGTAATAATACAAATATTTGACTTGCTAGTTAAAATCACAAGTTGAATTTTTTTTTTAAATGGGCAAAGGTAGTTCAGAGATGATAAAAAATAATTTATACGTATACGAGTCATTTTACTATGAGGTAATTTGAGTTCTTGCGATAAGATAGTCGTGTTGTCTGCCAAAATTGTGAACACCTCTTAATTTGCCCAAAAGCTGAGAGGTTCTTTCACTCAGATAGGACTCGAACCAATTGAATCTTCGTCCTCTATATATATATATATATATATACATATATATATATATATACATCTGGCCGATGGTTTGGGTACCGATTCAGATAGGAAATCATAGTTTCCAGGACATCGTCTGTCTTCCAGGACCGATTCGCCTACTTCTGGTACCACATCATCTGGCACTTAATATCTATTTCTACAACTAAAGGTTCAAGTACCAGTTAGGACACGCCCCCTCGGTTATTTCTCGGCATCTATATTTCAATGTTATTTCACTGTTTGTTCAGGTACCAATATGTAGGGAAGATAAAAAATAAGCGATGTACCTAAATTTTATGCAATATGTATTTATTAGTGAACTTCAAGGAGTGTATTGTGAACAGTCAACAAGTATACTGAGAAAAACGCGTTTTTTTAAATCCTGAGTTGGTGGCAGTTTATTCAATAAATTTATCATTAAAATTGAACAAAAATATAAAACATGTTATAAGAAAGTGATATAGATAGATGATCGTCATGTGAAATGTCTGGAGCTGCGAAAAGTGCAATATTGTCATTTATATTTGTGGATGTATATAATAGGTTGTTATTTACGTAATCAGTTATGAAATGATCGTGGATAGTGCGAGAACAGTAATACTGAATCGTACACCATAAATAACGGGTTTTATGATCATGGTCCGATTCTATTCAAAATTGGTATGTGAGGGTTTTAGGGTTGGAGATTATGATATTTTTGTCAAAATTCAGGATAGCGAATGAGTTTTGTGATCATGGTCCTATTCTATTCAAAATTGTTGTAAAGGAGCTCTGGGGTCGAAAATTATCTTATTTTTGTTAAAATTTATAAATAACAGATGGCGGAAGTTTTATGATTTATGATTTTATTTTACAAGATAGCGGATTTCATCAATAAGGAGAATTAAATAGAAATGATTGAAAAACTTTTAAAAGACAAACTTCTATTAAAATGAACTAAAGATGAATTATTATCATTATTTATATGTGTAACGTAGGTTATTCAGTGAATAACACATCCAAAAGCTTGTCGCACGATATTTTTCCTCTGATTACAATAAAAATAGGTATTATTGCGCGATGTTTTTGAATTTGTAAGTCACAGAATAACCTATGTGACATATCTAAAGAAATTATGTATTCCTTTCAATGCATTAGAATGAGAGCTTGTATCCAAAAAGTTTGGTTAATCTTCATTTCTCTTAAATATTCAATAAGGCCAATTTTTTGTTTCACAGGTAACTAATACAAATTTTCATTTTCAAATGAGACACCCTGTATATTTTTACATATTTGGAATCTACGACACAAGACCCAACTGTAGGATGATTCTTTGTCTATGATATTTTTTCAATTTTACGATTTTATTTTTCGACCGAGAAGTTAATGAAAGGTATATTCAAAGTAACGAATGACCATCCATTGTTCAATCTGAAAAACTTGAATTTTTTCGCAAAAACTATATTTGTTGAAATAAATTATCTATCAATGAAGTTGATATCGATTGTTTTTTCTAGGTCGAAAAATAAAAAAATCACAGTCAAAAGGATATTTAACAGTTGGTTATTACGTGTATTTTGGCCGAATAGATAAAAATATACCGAATATTCATTTAAAAACAGATATTTGTAGTAGTTTTCGGAAAAACCGGAAGTCGGTCATATTTTATCTTTAGGACAAAAAATTCGAATTAATGCGTCGTATATCTACATCCACACCAAATTTCATCGAAAGAGTGACCCCCTGTGTAGAGATTCATTGTCAAATAAATTTGCAGCAAAATATTAATATTTAGGAGTAATGAGGGACTCCTACCACTTGATGGAATTTCTTGAAAGTTTCTGAACATTTGTTGCATAATTGTAGCAACAATTCAAAATTTGTGATTTTTTTTTTCACGTAACTTGCGATGTCTAGTGAATTTTGGGACACATGTTTATGGGAAAAAATCTCTTTACCCCAGGAATTCCCTTAAAATACTTGTATTGATTTTGAACACCCTGTATGTTTTTTTATATTTTTTTCCATGAAAAATGAGTACCTACTTATTATTCCACTGGTGTTTGGGAAACGGTACTTTTTCGCATGCATAGTAGTAGTTTACAAAAACTCATTTTCTACGAAATTAGTACCACTTTCCACACTCGTCGTTAGTACCTAAGTATAATATTTTATACAAGCGAAAAAGTATGACACGCTTATGAAATTTGTTGCAAATTTCCACTAGGGTAGCATAACAACAAAATTGTGTACCTATTGGCTATTCTTTGGAAATGGCATGAAATCAACTTGTTTCCAATTTCTAGTTAAAAATGAATCTATCACTGATAAAATTGAATAAATGAATTGATTGATGGTTTGCTGGTCAACATAATGTTAAATAAATAACTCAACATTAAATATGTCTCATGTATCGTAGGTAATTGAAAAGTTGCGCATACACAGTAGTTTTCGTGCACCCTTATGAAAAAGGACAGACTGATTTTATTGACTTTACTTTGTTCACATTGGGTCTTATAGAGTGTTATCAATATTGGAAGTTAAAATATATATGCATAACTCATGAACTAGCACCAAAAACAATATGAGTTCCTCACACCCATGGAAAAAAATACAGAAAATACCAGGGTATGAAGTTTACATGCTGACGTCAGAACATTCGTATCACTCCTTGTTGTTATATATTTACACAGTGTATAGGCTCGCGCCAATTTGCCGATTGCACCCGGCAATGCAACATTTCTGTGTGGAGTGTTGTTTGATATTTCCCCAGTTCAATCATTTAATAAACAATGAATGTTTACTCATTAGTTACTAATAAGTGTAATGAGTGCAAGCAGACACATATAAGCGATATTACGATTTAAGAAGGCACGTAAAAAAAGATCATGAAAGAAAATTTATTCAATTGTTCCTTTGAAGGAATAAAACTACAATTACGGGAATAAAAATATTTTTTTTTATATGGTTTTATTGTTGATGTTGTTTAGCCCCATGAACTTTTGATTAAAATTCTATAATGTTATTGTTTATTACTACACGCCTTTATTTTCCGGACTATAGCATTGATAATAATTTTTTCAATCAATTCATTTTTTAATCTTGAGGCATATTCAATACACTTTTTAAAATTAGATAACAATACAAACTGAGACAATTTCTGAAGCCATTGGAATGTAACAATGATTCAGCTTTGTAGAAACTATAGTAATTTTTTCCAAAGCACCTTCATTCTTTCTGTGTACTTAATTTTTCGACAATAAACGGTCCTTCATCAGCGTATCCTTCACCTTCAATAAAATGTGGAGTTGCAATAGTTGTAGTGGAGAAAATATATCTTAAACCGTTGTAGCAGGAATTTCTGCAGCTATTGAAGAAACACTCCAATGCTTATATAAAATATAAAAAATCTGCAGACTTAGCCACAAAAGTAACTTTTAAAAAACAAACTTTATTTTCACTATAAAAATACTATATACTTTGGAAATAACGTGGAATATGTACGGACTGATTGGAGAATATAATATGATGACGCTTTCCAGTTCAAGATAAATGAGCCTTTTTCCTCAAGTACGAAAAATTCTCCAGCGCTAGTAGTTCGGTAGGGACAAACATTACCTAACTCACATCAAAATACATGTGAAAATAATTATCAGAATAATGTTTTTGACAGATGACGACGTTCCAGGAGCCATATTAAAATTTGCAAATGTGAAGGATAATAATGTAGCAACATTAAAACGGTGGCTTGTTTGTCGTTTTTTTCGGATTCGTGTCCAGGAGGCAAAAAACGTGAGACAAGTCAAACAGCTATTTTTAGGGAGCATGAGCACGACCCCTTAACATTTACCTAACCCACCTTACTAATCGTTGCAGAAACTGGATCAGGATTTTCTTCAGTTGGACATTTACCACCGATAAAATGTTTACAGCAAACATGGATATTGGATAATAATGTAGCAACATTGAAACGGTGGCTTGTTTGTCGAAATCCTAAAATTTCCGAAAAAAAAATTAATTTTACACAATTATTATGATATAAGAGATCATATTTAGGCACAAAAATCCCTCCTTTTTTTTACCAGCTTGAACTACAGACCCCAAATCACTCATTTTCGATACAACTTTGCACAAAATGTAGCCGGTTTTATCGAAAAAATACTCCTCCAACATTCACACCCAACCTTACTTTTCACATTTACTAAATTTCATCTGTCAGATGTGAAAAATTAGTATTTTTTCGATAAAACCGAAAATGAGTGATTTGGTGTTTGCAGTTTAAGCTGGTAAAAAGATTTGTGCGCAAAAACGGTGCCCAAAAATGACCTCTTGAAGAAGGAGAACGTCAATATATTTTGGAAACGGTATTAGACCGCTTGACCCACCCTGTACTGATGAGGGACAAATACCCCGAAACCGGTCTACAGGTGGTCAGCCTGAGTGAAGTGGTTGATTCATTTCGGAACAAACATTTGCAAAGTACCTTGTAGGATTTTGCATGTTTATCCATCGGATGTCATTCAACATCCGTCGAGGCATTAGCCAGGTGTTTTTTAGAAAGCTGTATTGAGGAATGAGACATTTTTCATTTTCAATGATATGAATATTGATTTATTTTTCCTTTTGTTGAATCCACTTTCCTCGAGGCATAGATCCATTTATTACATCTAACCTCATCAATGTGAGGTTTAACGAATGGTATAAAAAAACACGTTTTCCTCTGGATATCGATTATCCGAAATACAGTTCGCAAAACTACAATGTTTTGTTGGCATTGTGGTTATAAAAAAAATATTTTTATTTACTCAATTACTAATAATCCAACTGCCTCACTTAAATACCACTATCTTAAATGGAGAAGGTTTGATGTTTGTCCCTATCACAAGTGCTGCCTCTCGTAACATATTTGCCACACTATTATCAGGAAAAAAGCTCATTATGTGCGATGATGCTGACTCAATACTGCGTCTTTTTTCACTTGTTCTGGAAGCTCTTTGGAACCCAGGTGGCTGGATGCTGACTATGCCTGTCCTATTTGCTCTTGCAACAATGTTGCAACTGCTTTGTTGAGTTATTGCTTATAGTCCAAGAGCGGGCTGCAGAAAACCTGGCCAATCAAGTAACAGAAAAAAATATTTTAATTGTGTTGTAAACACAGCAAACGCAAAAGAAAAATCATTGACTGCCTTGGCAAACATCATTCATAAATGGCCTTTTTTGGAAGAAGCAACCATACCAAGGTACTAACAGATTTAAAAACTGGTTCACGAAAGGGAGCGTGGGCTCAAAACCCAGCTCTGGCAGTTTTTTTGAATTTTTTTCTTCGAAATTGAAAAATGATTTGTTTCGGTCGATTATTCGTCCCAAAACAAATAGTTTCTCATATCTAAGAGCTGGCTGCAGAAAACCTGGCCCATAAAGTAACATAATGAAATGTTTTCACAAGTTTTCATTTGATTTCACCTATTAATGTATGTTGAGTTCAAATCTTGCAAGTGAATTGTGACTCACTTCTGATTACCCGATTAACGTAAAATTTGGCAGGTGACAATTCATTATGGAATTTCTGCCAAAATGGCGGACTAGTCTGTGATTATGGTTCGATTCTATTCAAAATCGGTATGTGGGAGTTTTTGGGGATGGACATCATATCATGATTTCTTAGTCGAAATTCATGAATCTAAGATGGCGGTTCCAAGAAGACGACTTGTTTTGTTATCGTGGTCCGATTTCATTCAAATTGCTATGTGGATTTTTGGGTGTCATAGATTATCAATTTTTGTCAGAATTCAATAGAATGACGGATTTTTTGAATGGCTAAAAATAATTAAATAAAAATAATTAGGAAAAAAATTAAAACAAGATTTCATACAAATGCACTAAAAGTAAAAATTATGTCTTGGGGGGTTTGATAGAGTAGCAGATTCAAAAGCTCACCGCGAATATAAAATAGGTATTCTTGCGCGGCAATATTTTAAATCTGTTACTAGGTCAAACAATTAAAGAAATTATTTTTTCCTTTTTTTTTGTATAGAAGCTTGACTTAATTTTTTTTCTATAATCACAAAAGTCCTCGCCATCTTGAATTCGTGAATTCTGACAAGGAAATCATGATTTGCCAAATTTCACGTCAATCGGACAACTAGAAAAGTGGGTAAAAGTTCCCTTGCAGAATTTGTCCTGAACATACACATGTGAAATTAAATAAAAGCTTGTAAAAATATTTCATTCTGTTACTCGATCGGCCAGGTTCTCTGTAGACATGAGAAATAATTTGATTTGGGACGAATATTCGCTCCAAATAAATCATTTTTCAATCTCGAACGAAAAAATAAAAAAGCTTTAGAGTTGGCGTTTGAACCCACGCTCCCTTCGTGAGCCAGTTTTAAATCTGGTACCTTAGACGACTCGGCCAACTGGAGAGATAGTGTCAAAAGTATTTCCAACATGTTATTAAATTGGTATTGTTGCTTTTTCCAAAAAAACGCCAAACAAAACTTATGCACAACGTTTGCTCCGGCAGTCAATGATTTTTCTTGAGTTTGCTGTGAGTACTTACATTTTGAAAACATTTCATTCTGTTGGCCAGGTTTTCTGGAGCCCGCTCTTAGTCTATTAGAATGCCTTTTTACGAAGTAGAAAAACTCAAAGTCATCTCCACAATTTAATATCGCAATCGATTAGTTATGTGATGGTGGTTGGGTGAAAAACCATCGATTAGTACATGTTTCGAACCTCTATAGGTTCATCATCAGGGGAGTGTAAAATTATGGAGAAGAAAAGTCAGGAGTTCATAATTGAAACAAATGACGAAATGAAGGTTTGCCTTTAGAAGTTGCCTTGGATTTTGGATATAACATATGTCTGCGATACAGAATCACATTAACGAATCTATCCAACTCCCAAGTTCTTCTCACACCCATTCCAATATTATTCTGATAACACTGCTTTGTTTACAAACAAGCTGGTACATTTTATGGACCTACGTTATATGCATATTATATCAAAAAATCACCGCATTCTATGCAGTAATTGGCGACGCAGTTTGCAACAATGTTGCAAAGTCAAAAAGGACATCATAGTCAGCATTCAGCCACCTGTACCCCAAGAAGCATCCAGAATCGTGAACAAGACGCAGTTCTGCATCAGCATTCCCGAACCTATAAAAGGATGTCACGACCAGAAGAGCGTCACTTCTATTCCAATAGTTGTCACTTCCATTCCCGTAGTCTTCCGTGTATTTCCATATACGTAAAATTATCGTCATCATATTGTTAAAAATAAAAAGTTTCTAAAAAGAAGTTTTCAAGTAAAACCCTATAACGAATTGGCGCAGTCGGTAGGATTCCTGCAACACCCCGAACGCAAGACGAGGAGACGGTCTCTGTGGCCCTGAGAAACACGCAAAACGAGGCTCGTCCCAGGGTAGCAACGCTCATACAGTCGAAAGGATTTCATCGTTTGTCTCCCAATAACAAGCGAAACAAGAAGAAAGAAAACCAACTTAGCAAGTGAGTAGAAAGAAAAAAGAAAAGACAAGAAGACGGTCTCTGTGGCTCTTAGAAAAACTAATTGTAACTCTACCGACAAAAAACAAATGTGGACTGTTTTAAGAAATTCTAAAATTATTCCTGATAAAATACAATCGCTTCCACCGCAACTGAAAAATCCCTAACAAATAAATGAATTATTTTCAATTCAGTGAACCCTCTGAAGAATTGTCAACATTTTATGAAATCAATGTCAAAACTCTCAACTTTGAGGAAGTTAATAATCTATTTGTTTACAAAACATTATATGATATTGAAACTAACGCATTTGAATGTGATGGGCTGAACATCAAGCTGTGTTGCCCATATATAGTACAGTACATAACCCATATCATTAATTACTGTTCGACTCAAAATGTTTTTCCAGAGATCTGGCGTAGGGCGGTACAAAGTCTCACCTAAGAAGGCAGCCCCTACGGAATACAAAGACTTAAGAGCAATAAGCATCCTACCAACATTGTCGAAGGTTCTAGAAAGAGCTATTGAGTCACAACTCTGGGGTCATTTAACAAAATTTTCACTGCTTTTTGCAGAACAATCGGGATTCCGTAAAGGCTTCAGCTGCACAACCGCTCTACTGGATGTTGTCGACGACATCTTCAGAGAAAACGATCAGGGACATTGAACAACATTAATTCTACTTGATTTCAGCCGGAATTTCGATACAATAAATCATAATCTTTTATTGAAAATACTACACTATATCGGACTATCGGAATTAGCTGTCACTTTATTCAAAAACTACATGATCAATAGGCGACAGAAAGTTTGTATTGATGGAGAGCAATCTCAGTTTTTGAAACTCAATTCAGCTGTTCCCCAAGGATCCATTTTGGGACCCTTGGTATTATTGCATCTCTTGGAAATTGCTCGGTTCATCTGTCGAAGATAAACACCAGCAAATCAAATATTGTTCTTTTTGGAACAAAAAATCAACATGACATCTGTTCTGACATTGAGCTCAAGGTGAACGATGATTCCCCTGGTTAATGAAGCAAAGAGTCTAGACATCTTCATGGATGCTGACCTAAGATTCGAAAAATATATTAATGGCATTTTGAGGCGAGCCTACTCCATCTTGAGAATTATTTACAGCAATAGGGGAACCCTCACTACCTCAGTGAAAAAATTATTTGTGAAACATTGATTTTATCACTTTTCAACTATGGGGATGTCCTCTATGGTCCAAGTCTAACTAGCCATTACAGAAACAAAATTCAAATTTTACAAAATTCATGTATAAGACTGATTTATGGAACTCGAAGACATCAAAGGATAACTTCTAAACTCCGTGAAACTGGCCGGTTGTATATGGTCAATAGAAGACATCTCCATAGTGCAAATTTATTTCATAGAATAATAATCAATAAAACCCTCTCTTACCTACACAGGAAAATAATTTTTCGGTCGGATGTGTATAACCCGGATGTGAGATTCAAAGGTACTTTAACACCTCCTGCTTTCAGAACAGAAACTTTCAAGCGCTCATTCTCTTATCAAATATGTAAAATATACAACGAAATTCCTCGCTCAATGAAAAATGGAAGTATCTCGTGTTTTAAAACGCAATTCAAATCATATCTCCTGCAAAATCAACATTAAACTCTTTCCTACAGTGCTACACCCTTTTTTTTCCTCTCGCTTTTTTCCTTTTTTTCTTCTTGAGTAGGTACCAGCGATGTAACATAATTATCAATAATCAATAATGTAACATAATTTTTATACTTTCGCATATTTCTCTACTTCCTTCATTACCAATAGGATTATAAATTTTCTATATTTTCATATAATGTGATACTATTTTCATCATTCATTAGTATATGAATTACTATTAATGATAAATGACACTACAGTACTATGAAGGTTGAGTGGAAGAGCAAGTTTCGTGAGAGTTCTATCCACGTAGATTGAACTCTGCCTTTTATTTTCAATCAATATATGATTGCTATCATTGTAAAAGTTTTTTATATTTATTGGATGGAAAGTAATAAAGACCTATTCATCAAATTTTAACCAAGTCTCATTGAAAAGTGATTCACAATGTCTGTCTCTGACGACAATGATCATGATAATGCTCATGACCAAAATCAAGACGAGAATGAGCCCGAAATTGAACCCTATAAACTCTCATAAATATTTTCAATTGTACCCGAATATGACGAGATCAATTCTTCCTTTAACCCCAAGGAAAAAAATTCACGAAACCCAGAAACATATGCAGATATAAAAAGTCTTTTGAATGCCCACTTTGGTGATTCACAAGATTTAACATCACTCATTCAAGATTTGCAAAGAATAAGACAGGGAAATGATGAAAACACTCTCGCTTTCTTCTCTAGACTACGCAGGCACACAACGCAAAAATGCTTTCGGGTATTTAAAAATCGAATTTGGCGCAAACGCAAAAAGCGGCACAATCCAATCTAATTGAATCAATGGTACTTAATACTCTATTAACCGGATTAGAACCAAATCTCGGACATATTATTCGTGGTATTAACCCAACAGACATGGTAGAAGCATCCCTCAGAATAAAAAAGGAACTCCAACTATCCTATTTTGGAACCCAAAAATTAGGGCACTCCAATCGTCCTACATCTTCTTTTCAACAAGGAAATTACCAACTACTCCACGAGTTCAATATTCAACTTTCAATAGAAACCCAAATCCCAATTTTTCATATTAAATCAAATCCCCAATTTCATCAATGCCCTCATTTCTACCAAAATCCAAATCCAAATTCAATAGGAATCCAAATCCGAACTTTCAAGATTCCAAAATTCACAAACAGGATTCCAGAACACTCGAACACAACAATTTTCAAATCAACAACCAATTCAGTTTCAACGAAATCAATTCAAACAAAATTTATCGCAAATGAGACCCATTCAATCAAACCAAATAAGACCTTCTGTCATCCAGAAAAATCCGAATTATCAATCAAATTTTCCGAATCAAAAAGCTCATCATTTTAATGAATATTATGAACCGAATCATATGTTCATCACGACAACTATTATTATCAAGAATACTCTTACTTTCCATCTGACATTGGAAATTATTATACGCAATGTTATGATGAATCGTACGAAAACAATTATGATTATTCAGATGAATTGCAATCGCAGGATTTTTACCCGCGCATAGATCGAGACAAGCCGCCTATTGTAGAAGAAATTCCAGACGATCAGATTATGAACAACCTTACGACGCAAACGAATTTACTAGAAATACAAAATAAACAACCGGAGATGATAAATTGCACGAATACAGTGAGATCTCAATATCAAAACCCATCACAAAAAAACAATTACCAGAAATTCATTTGAATACAGTGAACTCCAATAATTTGTATTATATTAATGATTCTACAGGGAAATAAAACAAAATTAGTCGATACAAGAGCAGAAATTTCAATTTTTAAACCACGCGCCGTAGAAAAATATCCTTATTATTGATCACCTGAAAATGAAAAAATTATCAAATCGCTAAACAAAAAAAGCTAAAATACGCTTAAATAAAGATTATAAACAAAATAATATTGTTATCAAATTGCTAGACAAAGCTAAAATACGCTTTGATAAAGATATTAAACATGATCTCCCTGACTATAAGGTAGGAGATGAAGTTTATGTTAAAGAGGTCAGATTGGAAATAAACTTCTAAACAAATTCAATAGACCCTTTCAAATACTTGCAATTTTAAAAATTGCCTTTTAAAAAATTTGAAAAAAAGTACATCAAAAATAAATTTCGACAGAATGAAACCTCATTCTGAATAAATTACTTTCAGATAAAAATGCTGTTCCTCGCAGTTAATTACAACAATACTATAGGTATTTATTATCATCAAAGGGATTAGATATTTCAAATGATATATTGGTCATAGATTTAAAGGTAAAAACTTCAGAAGTCTGCTAATCACTTATGGAAAGCTACTTATTTATTGAATCATATTTGGACACTTTGGATTCAATCCCTTATCAGGTTAGTTCTCTGGTCAACTGGTCAATCACATTGATACGAAAAATTATTTTTGTTCAAAAACTCATTATTTTTTTGTTGTGCTCATTCATTCCTTTACATTCCTCTCTGTGCAACAATCAAACTACAATGCCAACCCCACCTAATTCTACATCAATTGATTACAAAATGTCTTTTCTATGTTCGTTAATTCCACGATTTTTCGATGGAAATAGAATAGAACTACACGAATTCCTCAGTACCTGTGACAATGCTAATTGATTCGCAAGTGATTCTCAAAAATCCGCTCTCTTAGCTTTCATAATATCAAGGCTCACAGGCAGTGCAAAAGCTCAACTTTCAGGCAAAGAGTATAATAATTGGGGAGAGTGGAAAGATATCTTGAATAAGTTGTATGCTGATAAAAAACATTACAGTCAACTAATGGAAGAATTAAATACGACAAAACATAATTTCAATGAATCAGTTGTTAGCTTCCACGCAAGATTAGATAAATTTGTAACACGAGTAATCAATGTAATGAACAGTCAAAATTATACTGAAAAAGTAGGTCCTATCGAAACTGTTCGAGAAATAGCATTGAATCGGTTCATATACCATTCTCTTCCAGATATTTCTAGATTCTACGTTCACAAGGTAGTGATAATTTTAGTGAAGCACTAATTGTAGCTCTGGAAGAAGAAAAAGCCCTCCAAATGAATAACCGTTCGCTTCAAAGTTTTGCACCATTTGTAAGCGTAATAATCATTCAACTCGAGATTGCGGACGAAAAATAATATCAATCCAACTCAAAACATGTTCAATATGCCGATAACATCCCAACTCAAATAATCCGCATAATTCAACATTTTCTCAAAAATGTTGTCTTATTGCAAAAAGAACGGTTTAAAAAAAAATGCGAGTGATTCCAATGAACACATCAAACCAGATCCATTTAAACTCGAATCTGTCCCAGATTAGCGTCGTTCCTGCGGACTCTCAAATCAAACCGACAAAGTACATATCTAGTCAAATTCTGAAATAAATAAAAATATCGACTCAATAACAAATCCAAGTAACATTTCAAACTCGAATCAAAATCCGAATCAAAACCCAATACCAACTCTCAAATCCATTTCAGATTCAACAAAAAACTCTATCAGTATATTGGTAACGAATGGTTACACCTCGTTTATAAAAATCAGATGTCAAAATGTAGATTTTGAATTTCTCATTGACACTGACGCAAATGTTTCATTACTGAAAAGTGATAGGTTGAGACGAATTAAATATTCTTTCAACCCTAATGAAAAATTGACAATAAGTGGTCTCAGCACGAATTCCCCCATTTCTACAGAAAGAACAGTCAAACTCAATTTTCAAGAAAATGAACACAAATTTTCAATAAAATTCAATATTGTGAAACAAGAATCAAATAATACTTTTGATGTAATCATAGGGAACTATTTTCTTTTCCAACAGGAATCAGCTGAAATAAACTTAGAAAAACTTCAATAGAAAATAAAATCAGTGCCTTCTTCAATTCAAATGCATGTCGAAACAAAACTAAAACCTGAAATTAATCACATTCCTTTGATTTTACCCCCTAGATCAGAAACCCTAATATAATTCGATATATTGAATGAAAATCTCACAGAAGGTATCTGTCCAGAAATAAAACTTCATGATGGCGTATATCTAGCAAAATCTATTGTCAAAGTGGAGAATAAAAAAGTTATCACAACTATTTTAAATACTCTTGACAATCCTATGAAAATGCAAAGTACTGGTATATACTGAGAAAACTTTTCCGAAATAGAATCTTTCGTTGGAATCCACAGAATCTCACGATAAGAAAATTTGAGACTAAATCTCCTCAACTACGAAGAAAAAGAATCGTTATTAGAATTATGCAAAAAATATAATGACATATTTTAATAACCGACGAAACCAAAAAGGAGGAGGTTCTCTAGTCGACGCGTATATTTTTTTTATGTATGATCACGCATAACTTTCTACTGAGACGTCCGATTCCGATGATTCTTTCTTCAATGGATAAGGTGTACTTCGATGTTGGTCCCATTTGAATTTAAAAAATGAAATCCACCCCTAAGGGTAGCAAAATGAAGGATATTGATCACTCACCCTCTGAATTCTGGTCCGTTAACGATTCTATCAGGCATAACATGATTTTTTTTTATTAGATAATATACCTCATAGTTGATCATATTTGGATTTCGAATGGTATTATCCACCCTTACGGGTAAAAAATAGGGAAAAATTGATTTTTCACTTGTGAACATTGGCACACATATCTAGTTGACAATGACAGATCGCTAATATCATTATTTTTGTTCTCCTAAATCCGTCACAATCATTATATTCTATGAGAGGATAGAATGATATACAAAGTAATGAAATAAACTAACCAGAACAACAAAAATAATTTATATTACAACAAATAGTAAAAGTAGATAATCATATTAAGGTGGGTAGTTAGTATTTTGGAAGTAATAAAAAAACAAGTAGGTAGTAACTAGTAGATTTCAGCCACAAAGAATTGAAAAATAAAAACTTTTTAACGAAAAATTAAACCGACGAAATACGGAACTGGAAAGTAAAAAATAAAATGAACCTTAGTCTCAATAACTGAGCTCCTAAACTAATGTAAGTGACTAATTTTGAGTCGGCGCCAAACGAACAATCAACGAAGATCATTAAATTACTTTTAAAAAAATTATCAGAATGTCACCGCCAACTCGATGCCATCATTTCACGCCTTATCTAATTCATTTGCTTGTTTGTTTGGTGCCGACTCAAAATTAGTTACTTACATTAGTTTAGGAGCTCAGTTATTGAGACTAAGAAGTTTTATTGAATTTTTTACTTTTCTGTTCCATATTTCGTCGGTTTAATTTTTTGTTAAATAGTTTCTTTACCTAATGACACTATTTCATGTACAGATGCTAGAGAATTTGAAATCAATACCTCTGTTCCAACACCAATTTCTACCAAAATTTATCGTTTTCTCGAAACTCACAAGAAAGAATTAGACAGACAGATTATTAAAATGTTAAAACAAGGAATAATTCGTCCCTCAGTTTCACCTTACAATTGTCCATTTTGGATTGTTCCCAAAAAGGATGACGCCTCGAATCAGATAAAATGGTGAATCGTAACCATTGCCAAGTATTGAAGAAATATTGGATCAACTTGGTCATGCTAAATATTGAACAACATCGGGTTTCCACCAGGTGAAAATTAAAGAATCGGATATTCCCAAAATAGCTTTTCAACACCATCACTACGAATGGACTAGAATGCCATTCGGGATGAAATCAGCACCCCAAGTTTTTCAGAGACTTCTGAACAACAGACTCCAAGCTTTGAAATGTTTTGTTTACCATCGTCAAGGTAGTTCAATTCAAGAACATACTTTGAAATTGACTTCAGTATTCGACAGATCACGACAAAACACCCTTCTGCTACAGCCAGATAAATGCGAGTTTATGCATCACGAAGAAACATATCTAGGTCACGTTATTAATAAAACCGGTGTATCACCAAACCCCGAAAAGATACGAGCAATATCTGACTCTCATACTCCAAGAAATTCTAAGAATATCAAACAGTTTTTAGGTAGGATACTACAGACGGTTCATTAAAGATTTTTCCAAACATGCAAAACCACTCACTGTACTCTTGAAATTAAAAATGCCATTCGTATGGAACACTGAGCAGCAATAAGCATTCGAATATTCCAAAACGATCCTAACGAATCATCCTATTCTAAAATTCCCAGACTTCTCTCAAGAATTTATTCTTACAACAGTTCCTTCAAATTTTGCCCTAGGAGCTATTCTTTCACAAGGTGAGGTAAATAAAGATCTCCCTGTAACATATGCATCTAGAACTTTAGGTCAAGCCGAAATAAATTACCCCACCACCGAAAAAGAATTACTAGTCATAGTATGAGCTACTAATCACTTTCGACCTCATTTGTACGCACGTAAATTCCCATATATACCGATCACAGACCCTTAACTCATGTATTCAACTGTAAAGACCCCAGCTCTAGTCTAGAGAGATGGAGGTTGAAATTAGATGAATATCAATATGAAATAAAATATAAACCAGGTAGAGTAAGCTCAAACGTCGACGCACTTTCTCGAAACCCTGTATATCTCTTTGAACCGACAAAAATCAGACACTTATGACGATTTTATAAAATTTCATTATACCAATACCGTACTCCATAATATAAAAATTATCAACGAAAACATTCTGAAGTATTTCCCAAATATGATAATATTTTCTAAGGATCTTGACGAAAACAACGATAACTATAAAAACCTAACAGCCATATTCGATTTCAGTTAATTGTCAGAAGACACATCACTTTTTTGTGAAATTAATAAATCCCGAGAATCGAACAACAAATTTATTGATTGCAAAAATGTACCATTCCGAAAAAATCACATAATATACTTATTGAAAAATAATATCAATAAAATACACATGAAAAATCCAGTAGAGAGTAACGCGAATTCAAAACAAGATTTAATGAACGAAATGCTGGAATTTTTGTTATCGAAATTTGATATAGAAGTTATTTTTGTAAACAAACCAAAATTACAACCAGAAACCAAAATGAAATAAAACGAATTTTCAATGAAAGTTATGTATCATCCGTATCAGGACATTGGCTACCTAAGAACATACAAACAAATAGAAGAAAACAACAAATGGTCAGGTATGGAAAAATTTATAAAAAAATAGTGAAAACATATAAATCTTGTCAAATTAATAAAACTAATCATAAAACAGGAAAAGCAAGTATGGAAATCACAACAACTTCTGAGAAACCATTTCAAAGATTAGCTATAGATGTAGTGGGTCCTTTACCCATGATATTCAATGGTAATAAATTCATCATAACCATGCAAGATGATTTGATAAAATTCCCATTTACAAAGGGCTACTCCGAATCACAAGCAGAAACTGTAGCAAATAGAGCAAATAGAGTTCATAACAATTTATGGAATCCCCGAAAGCATCCTGTCTGATCAAGGAAGCGATTTTACATCCAATCTATGAAAGAGTTGAACAAATTATTCAAAATCAAGCACATACTTTCGAGTCCTTATCATCCTCAGACAAACGGAGCTTTTGAAAGAAGTCATTTAACTCTCAAAGAATATCTAAAACATTACATAGATCGCACACAGTCCGATTGGGATGAATATGTATCTCTAGCGATGTTTACATATAATGGACACAATCATGCTAGCACAAAATTCACACCATACGAATTGATATCCCGTCATAAAGTTTATGTACCGAATTCTCTAACAGCAAAACCCGAATTTCGATATACAAAATCCAAAGAAAAATTAAAAAATATTATGATCGTAACGCCCGCGAAACAAATTATAAACTAAACGATTTAGTTACTATACTCGACGAAAGTACCAAACCCGGTGTAACTAAAAATGTATCCCCGAATTATAAAGTCCATATAAGATAGTGAAGATAAATGATAACAAAACTGTAGATGTGCAGATAAAACCGAACAAAATAGTCACATACAACGAAAACTTAGTTTCCTCCCTTCTCATTAGTTTTCTCCCTTCAACTTCTATCAAAAATACTAATCCCTATAGAATAGAAAATATTAATAATCAAGCAGGTATATTCTATCAAAACTCAAAGTTAGCTTTGATTTCTAATGTCGAATTTACTCTATTAACTTATATCAATATCTCTTTACCAAAGGAAACTACATTCATAGAAAATATCTATGAAAAATCAGTAAATCTATGTTCAAACTTTCACGATGCAGATAAAATTTATGTTCACCGATTTCATTGCACCGAATCCCTCAAATTATTGAAAAATCAAATTCCAAAATCGAAAGACAAATTCGAATCAATCAGCCACTTGACGACACACTTTTTTCAGATAAAAGATAACCGAAAGAGACGAGGTCTCATAAATGGTGTCTGTACGCATTCAAATGGTTGTTCGGTATACCAGATGCAGATGATGCACAATTTTACGATGCATAATCAATCAAATCAAAATCATGACATCGGAATGCTAATGAAACAACAGGTTCATATAATGACGGAAGCGATTTCCAGTTATCATAGTTCAGCATTAACTTTGAAAAGTAACGAAGAAAAATTAAATAACAACATTCAACAATTTTTCGAAAACTACTGACAACTCTCTTCACTTACTTCACCAAACTCGAACAATAACTTAGTCATATGATAAATGAATTGAATGAAGGATACGATGTAGCCTTTCAATCTATTCTATTTTCAAAACAAATTTTTTTACATCCATCAATAATAACTCCAAAACATTTCATTATGGAAATGCAAAAAGTACGATTACCATCCGGTGTAGAATTTCCAATACCAATTAACGATTACAATTTTGTTTATAGGTACTTTTCAATTCGTTTATTATCAGTAATCTACAATAACGAAATTTTAATTTTTGCTAACAAAATACCATTAGTACATGAGCAAGCGTACAATCTATATAATTTGATACCTTTTCCAGCACAATTAAATAATAGCAATATTTATTCATATATTGATCCTATCTATCCCTACCTACTACTGAGTACAAACAAAACTCATTTTCAAGACTGAAAGATTTAACACCTTGTCAGAGATTACTTGAAATTGATTTGTAAAAATTCCATAACCTATTTGACCGTTGACAACCAGTTTGCGAGGTTACTATGAGAGCCCAGCCAACAAAAGGAATTCCATCCGATTATCCTACTGGATCAATAAAATCTGATATGGAAATTTGGCATCCTCTCAACCAGAACCAATGGCTTTTTGTAATGACTAAACGCACTACGGGATCAATCACTTCTCAACCATCCAACGCACAGATCATTGATGTCGACCTGGAAGGAATATTTTCATTGAAACCAAATTGCAAGTGTTACACATAGTTACCACTTCCAAGCAATCTTCTAATTATACCAATTTCATCCCTGAAATCAACATTAACCAAGATTATGGCTGCATTAAAAAATTAGATTCCCTCAGAAGCGAAGAAATGGAATCATTGAAACTGAATAATCTAAACTTAGATGAATTACGTCATGCCCAACACAAATTGAACCAATTTCATGACATTCTCCAACAGAAGCTCAAAAACCCAAATATTAAATCGTCGATTTTCCCGCCGCAGAAAAAGATACTGTATTATACACGGAAAAAATATTAGATTTTAGTTCTTGGTTTTTTGTCTCTCCGCTTCGCGTCGGGAGACAACACAACCTCTAGCTAAAATCTAATACTTTCTTTTCCTTGTATAATAAATAACTATTTCTCGTTGGGCTTTCCCAGGATTTGAACCACGGACCTTTGGATCATAAGATGGTAGTCCTAACCATAGGACCATACGACGTTAGAAATAACGTGTGCTTTGTGTGTATTTGATCAAATTCTCTACGACGACTTTTATTGATATTCATTGCCTTACCTATGGTAGCAACAATTTAACTCAAACCTTAATTTGCATTTTCTAGTAATTCCGTAATCCAGTATGCAATGAATATGATTGTACATAATATGAAATACGCAATTATTGAAAATGTAATACAATATCGCAGAAAATGGACTAAAAATGGCGTCGATTTGACGTTTATGTTTGTCATAACAATGACATGACAAAATTATGAAAGGTGACAAAAAGCAATTCTGAGAAAATTTTGTAGGAAACCATGGGTTCTGATTTTGAAAAAATATATTTTACCTTTTTTGATTGAAGTAGGTTCCCTTCAATTTTCAAGTAGAAGAAAAAATGGAAAACGCTAGAATCTCCAAAGGACAGACGCACAAGCACACACATTTTTCATTTTCCCAAGTTTAAGACTCATGCTAATGTACGGAAGTATATTTTTCTGAAGGTAAGAAAATACTGGAAATCGAATTATTTATGGCGTTTTTGTGGTGTTTTTATGGAATCAAAACATGTTGAAAGTTGATATGGTGTGAAAATATGTTTTTTCCAGACGTTGAATTTACTGAGCATGGAACACTCTCGCAGAGGTATATAAAATAATTTTCAATAATCATGAAAACAAATATTTTATGTGACTTATGAGGGAACTTCATTCTCTCATGGCCATTTCACGATACAAATAAAATTCCTAGACTTGAGAAAGTAAATGAATATATAGGTCTTTATTTCATTTTCCCTATCTTCCTATTACTAACAACGTTATGTTATCAAAATCATATTTATATTTCATTAATGAAATGGAATTACATTGAGCCCTGGAATGAATGAAATCTTCAATGGCGCTTGCTATCCAATAACTGCGGAAGTAATGGAGAATTTTGGTAATGTAGAGACTATTTCTCGCTATATATCTGAATTTGGCTAATCCCAGTACATTTCGTATTTCCAGGTCATATCTCAAACGAAATTGTCTGGAGATCAAACTATTTTCATTGTTCTTCCGTTTGAAATGAGACAGAAGCATTAATTGGCTCATTTTCTTCAATTATCACACAAATTGACTGAATCCGACCTTCATTCCTATACATTGAACCTCATTATAGCACTTCATTGTGGAAAAATGTGGTTTTATTTCCACATATCCGGTTTTTGTCATCATAGCAGAATGAAATGTATACCAGTTTTTAAGTCCAAGCATAAGCTTCCAAAGAAAATAAGTTCAATCGGAATCGATTCAGTAGTTTTTTCCGTGATGCTCGAACAAACAAACAAACAGACAATTACAATTTTATAATATTATAGATAGATGAATAGCAGCAGCCCAAGGATGCTTCCTTGAGGGATACCATATGAAATTCCCATTTCAAGTGATTAATTTCCATGGATCTTCGTTTTCGGACATCTACCATTGAGATAGTTTTCCAACCACTTCAATACAACTCCTGTTATCCCACAATTTTTATATTTATATGGTAATTTTTGCCTATATATTGTTTCAAACACTCTTTCCAGATTTTTTTTTTTTTATGTTCTGGTTCCCACGAGAAGGGATATCCTGTAATGTTCAGAGAACATCGTGGGAACCTAGGGAAAGAAGGTAGGAGTTGGTGTTCTTCTTAAATTTCTGAAGGTTGTATGCCTCGGGGAACACCTCCCTAGGCAATGAGTTCCAAAGCCTCGCTGTTCGTTGGATGAACGAGTCTTTGGAAAGTGATGTTCTGCAGGTTTCCAAAGTGACCACGAAGTGGTGTGATGACTGAACTTGACGGGTTAATCTCGAAGAGACTGCCAAAGCAGCAACGATTGTTGATATTTCAGAAGAGCATCGCCCATGAAAATATCTATAAAATAGAGACAAATCGCCAACTTTTCTACGGTGTTCCAGACAAGTGAGCGAGTTTGTAAGCGAGGCATCACCGACGAGACGAATTGCCCTTTTGGACAGAATCCAATATTGTGGATATGTTTAGGTGCTGCACTCCAAATATGGGAAAAGTATTCCAAAAGGTCGGATTCAGCCTTATAGATCATAACAGCTGACTGGGGGTGAAATAGCTCTTGGCACGAAACAAAACCAAGTTTTTTGGGGTGCACCTTTTGGGAATGGACCTTTAAGTGGTTTTCCCCCGGAAAGGTTATTTGATAGTAATACCAAGCACGATATGGATGGCTTGTGGTATGGTTACTCCCTAAAAGTTATGTTAGGACAGGGGGATCGGTTTTTCTAGGAAAAGACATGCTTGTGTTTTGTTTTACTTAAAATTTTACCCGTTTTTGATCCCCATTCGAGAATTTTTCCAAGTCCATTTATATTTTAACATTTCT